>PJEM01000688.1:395858-426346 GCA_004023845.1 Helogale parvula | reverse complement strand
ATTTATTTTATAGTTTAAAACTATAAAACAAATATAAAGTATATATATGATATAAATAAATATAAATTAAAATCTATAGTATGTATAATAAATATAAAATAAATACAAATATAAAAAATATATGTAATATAAATATAAATTTAAAAATATATTACATATAATAAATATACATATAAAACACACATATGTAATATAAATAAATATTAATCTAAAATTTTTAACTATAAAATAAAGTACATATATAAGTAAATATAAATTAAAAATATATAATGTTTAATAAATAAAATAATATAAATATAATATATATAATATAAATATAAATTTAAAAATATATTACATATAATAAATATAAATATAAAATACACATATATAATATAAATAAATATTAATCTAAAGTTTTAAAACTATAAAATAAATATAAAGTACAAATAAGATATAAATAAATATAAATTAAAATATATATTATGTATAATAAATATAAAATAATATAAATATAAAATACATATGATATAAATATAAATTTAAAAATATATTATGTATAATAAATATAAATATAAAATACACATATATAATATAAATAAATACTAATCTAAAGTTTTAAACTATAAAATAAATGTAAACTACATATATAAGATAAATAAATATAAATTAAAAATATGTATGATGCATAATAAATATAAGAACCGTGGTATTATTATCGTTGTATTAGCTGTGGATGATGTTGGCCTTGGTGGGGGTTACCCAGATACCAACCGTTGCCCAGCAAAGACAATTAAGCTCTGCTTTCTCTTTTTGTAAGGGAATTCTGAATTCTCTTTTTTACACATGGAGTACTCGGAAGCCAGAATGAGGGGGCTGAAAAACCAAGTTAGATGGACAGGTATCGGTCAGGAGCCATAAATAAGAACCTTAGGGATATCCTTTACATACTAGAGAAAAAAGAAATGCACATAGTACGAAATGAGATGCTTTTTGGTTTTGTATGAAAGCTCACAGCTTGAGGAAACAGTGGAGTATGTTCCCTTCAAATAAACAAACCAGCCTCTCCAAAGAGCTATTCAAGAGCGAAATATTTTGCATTCTTTCCACAATGGAGGCAGGCTCCTGCAAACATTCTTGCAATACCTCCGCTCTTTCTCTGCAGCCACCACTCACCAAAACCTGAAAAGCCAGTTTTTCTGCTAATATTATGAGCTTGATTTTCATTCTGGAATGTATGGAAACATTTTTCCCCTGCATTATTTTGCCAAACAGCTTAACTACCCACCGCTAAGTCTCAGCCCAATTCGTGAATACTGATGGACATTTAAAAAAATGATCATTGATTCAAAAAAGACAAATCAATGCACTAACAGGTGTCTCACTAAGCAAATGTCAAATGTCCAAATGTCAACAGAGAAAACCTTTTGGAAATCTTACAGTTAAGAATTATGATAACTGGAGCGGGAGGGGCGTGCATGTGCATGAGTGTGTTTTAAGGGGGTTCTCACAAGATGGAAATAAAGGATTAAATAGGCAGAGAGGGAAAGGTGGGGGGCCCTGAGCACCCTGGGTGGGGAAAAAATACGTATATTGAAACAATGCTGGGGGCTTTGACAATAGCAACCCCCCCCCCCCCCCCCCAGGCATAAGGCTCCTCTTAAGAATGAAATAGACACCACCTACTTCCCGTCAGGATGCCCTCCGGATTTTGACTAAAGACCTAACTAAAAATAAGTGGTAGAGCATAAAACACAAAACCACAAGGAAAGATACGACCATAGATCAGCCCTCATGCAATGGAAATGACTCAATCAGGAATGGACAAGCCAGCACCTAGAGTTGTCCAGGGTATAGGGTAGAACCTGAGAAGGAACAAGGGGTATGGGGGGGTGACCAAAACCTTCTAATACAAGGAACCTTCCGGTAGGACATCTGCTTCACTTTCCGCACTCACTTTTTTTTTTTTTTAATGTCTTTTATTTATTTTTGAGAGACAGAGAGAGACAGGGCGAGCAGGGGAGGGTCAGAGAGAGAGGGAGATACAGAATCCAAAGCTGGCTCCGGGATCTGAGATAGCTGTCAGCACAGAGCCTGACGCGGGGCTCGAACCCACGAGCCATAAGATCATGACCTGAGCCGAAGCCGGACGCTCAACTGCCTGAGCCACCCAGGCACCCCAGCTTTCTCCACTCACTTTTGAGCGCCTCTTCTCTGTAAAGAAAGCTTTCATATATTCTTACTTTCTGATCTTACACTATAATAAACATTTCTTGCTGTTCATTCTTTGTCCACCTCTTCATGAAGGAGGTTTTCACCAAACTATGTACAAAAGAAAGAACATTTAGAGTATCTTAGGCATTTATAATAAAATGAATTCAGTTTTATGGTAATACCAACTAAAAAATCATTAAATTGTAGTGGTGAAATACTGATGTTTTGTGTGTATCATCTTCGAAAGATTTCATTAAACAAAACAAATCCCCAAAAAACCCCCAAACTCTGTATCGGGAAGTATTATTATTCCCATTTACCCAGATTTTTAGTTTAGGAGCACATGTTGCTTTACAAACCAGAGTTCTGTTCTATTCTTATATATCAAAGATTCTCTGAAAAGAGAAGACAATGGGTTCAGCCGTAAGAAAAAGAGGGTCTTGTGATAATGTACAGATACATGCGAATAAGAGATGTGAGCAGTGTCGGAACAGAGAGGGTGGGTATAAACAACTCCACCAAGGGAGAAAACAACTGGGCACTGGTGAGATGCAGACATAAAAATCACAAAGAGATAACAGAATATTTCATCCAAAGGACACTCCCATCCAATAAAATTAGAAATCATATTAAGTATTTGAATGTTGTAGGATTTCTAAGTTACTTCATGATTATCCTCGAATCAACAAGATTTAGTGTGAAAATAAAATCATTCTAAGTTACTTCATGATTATCCTTGAATCAAGAAGATTTAGTGTGAAAATAAAATCATTCTAAGTTACTTCATGACTATCCTTGAATCAAGAAGGTTTAGTATGAAAGTAAAATCAATAGAAAGAGACAATGACAGGATTTCTTCAAACATGCCAAAGCGGCACACAGATAACTGAAAGTGTTTACATTGAGTAAATAAGATAGAAGACATAAAATAGTATTCATTTGTGCCCTGATCTTTATTTCTATGCATGTAAGTTTTTTGTTATATGTTGTGCTGTTTTGTTTTTTCATCTCCCTTGCTGCTCCTTTGGGACACACCATCAAATGAACATTAAATATAGCTTACGGAATTTACATGTGAGAAGCATACAAATACGCAATATTGTCCCTGGAGGGAAAGGGATTCTTCCCAGTGTGGTTCAGTAACTTATAAAAAAGCAAAAGTAAAAACCGTCAGTTTCCAACAATATCCATATCAGTTCTGTGAAGATAATTAACTTGAAAGGGAAGCATCAACAAAATCAAAAAGCAAGGACAACCTACTGAATGGAACACGATGTTTGCAAATGATGTCACCTACAAGTGAATATATGTAATTTATACAACTCAATACCTAAAAACCAAATCATCTGGTTTAAAAAAGGCAGAGGATGTGAATAGATATTTTTCCAAAGAAGACATCCAGATGGCCAACAGACACAAGATACTTAACATCAGGGAAGTAGAAATCAAACCCATGGTGAGAGATCACTGCACACCTGTCAGAGTGGCTAAAATCAACAACACAAGAAACAACAGGAAATGCCAAGGCTGTGGAGAAAAAGGAACCCCCATGCACTGCTGGTCAGGAATGCAAACTGGGCCAGCCAAACTGGAGAATCGTACAGAGGTTCTTCAAAAATTAAAACTAGGAGGGGGCACCTGAGTAGCTCAGTTTGTGAAGCATCTGACTTCAGCTCAGGTCATGATCTCACGGTTTGTGGGTTTGAGCCCCGCATTGGGTTCTGTGCTGAAAGCTCACAGCCTGGAGCTGCTTCCGATTCTGTGTCTCCCTTTCTCTCTGCCCCTCCCCTTCTCATGCTGTGTCTCTCTGTCTCAAAAAATAAACATTAAAAAAAAAACTTAAAAAAATTTAAAACTAGGAATACCATATAATCCAGTAACTCCATTACTTCTTTGGCCTTTACTCAAAGAAAATGAAAACACTAAATTGAAAAGATACATGCACACCGATGTTTATAGCAGCATTATTTACAATAGCCAAATTGTGGAAGCAGCCCAAGTGTTCATGGGTAGATGAATCGATAAAGAAGACATGGTATATATACAATGGAATATTACACAGCCATAAAAGGAAGGAATCTTGCTATTTGTAACAACATGGAAGGACCTAGAAAGGATGATGCTAAGTCAGCCAGAGAAAGACAAATACCATATGATTTCACTCATGTGCGGAATATAAGAAGCAAATAAATGAAAAGGCAGAAATAGACACATAAACACAGAGAACAAACTGGTGGTTTCCAGAGGGGAGAAGCACTGGGGGAGGGGCAAATGGGTGAAGGGGAGAGGGAGACGCAGGCTTCCGGTTACGGAACGAGTGAATCATGGAGACAAAAGATACAGCCTAGGGAATGTGGTCAGTGATACCGGAATAGTGTTCTATCATGACCGACGATGACCACAAGTGAGGGGAGCACAGCATAATGTACACCCTTGTTGAATCACACTGTCCTACACCTGACCTCCTGCAACAGTGTGTCTCAACTTCTCTGCAACAAAAACAAAAACATTTTACAAGAAAGGAAACTAACACATGAAGTGTTTTCCAAGCATCAGAAACGTATTTATTATTCCTCCGTGTGTCGTCACGTGGTCATCCCTCTGTGTCCTTATCTCTTCTTTCTATAAGGACCACAGCCTTGTTAGGTCAGGGTCCACCCTGCTGACCTCATTTTACCTTACCCACATCTTCAAAGACCCCGTCGCTACATAACAGCCACATTCGAAGACTTCAAATTTTGGAGAGACCCAGCTCAGCTCACGACACATACCTTGACCTATCTTGAAAACCAGAAATAAATTCACGAAACTTAAAAGTCTTTTTAACAGGGCGCCTGGACGGTTCAGTCTGTTGAGTGTCTGACTTCGGCTCAGATCCTGATCTCACAGTTCGTGGGTTGCAACCCCAGGTTGGGCTCTGTGCCTGGAGCCTGTTTCAGATTCTGTGTTGCCCTCTTTCTCTCTGCCCCTCCCCCACTTGTGTTCTATGTCTTTCTCTCTCTCTCTCAAAAAAAAAATAAACATTTAAAAAATGTTTTTAACGTTTTTTCAAGAATGACACAAGGGAAAAACAAACATATGATTATTAAATGCAGATCTTTGTATAATCCAAGTCCATGTTATTTCAGCGTGTTATATGGTTAGTCATTTAGACACTTCACCGATCTCACAAGACCACATAACAAAACAGCATAGATAGAATGAATGGTTGAAAGGCAAAACAAAATAAGGGATCATGTTTAAACTAAATGAGAAGAAAATAGTACTTGCTAAATATGTTTGCTAAAAAATACAGTTTTAAAGCTGTCTGCACGCAGTGTTTATCATCAAGAATCTCCAAAAAAGAATCACTTGCTGAATACCAATGCTTTAAAACTGACCCTGTGCTTTCACATACATGGACACACATGTTCTCCTGTGAATTGCTTCACTGGTTTCTAGAACGTAAGTAGAGACATGCATCTGTAGATTGTGCTTTTGGAAAACCTGAGCACTGTGCAGACACGTACAAGTTATGGACACACAGATACGCACACCAGATGGAATTGTGTCCCTCACCCCAACAGTAACCAAAAAAATAGAACACTGTCTGTTGTGAAGCAGTCTCTCAAAAAACATTTATTGGTAATATGTGAATATTGAGAAATACTTTTGAGACATGAACGTGTAGCCTTTTCTGGCATGTATATTTTCAGCTCTACAGAATGTGATTTTACATATTACTCTATGTACTCTGATTTTATGGAAAAAGACAACTTTGACATCTTTCAGGTCAACTGATATAAATCTGTCCCATTCCTCTGAATATCAATTGTATCTCCCTGAACCAATATACCCTCATTTGATTGAGCTTAAAAAATATGGACAACAGTTTCCAGTTTTTAGCACAAATGTTTTATGTAGGGGCACCTGCGTGGCTCAAAACCAGTGTCTGACTTTTGATTTCAGCACAGGTCATGATCTCACAGTTCGTGGGTTCAGGACCATGAACTGACAGCAAGGAGTCTGCTTGGGATTTTCTCTCTCCCTCTCTCTCTGCCCCACCCCTGTTCTCTCTCTGTCAAAAAATAAGTAAATAAATAAAAAAAATTAAATATTTTTGTATATGTTCTTTTTGACCATGTAATCATCAATGTGTTTAATCCCAGCATTTAAAAAAAATTTATTAATTTTTGAGAGAGAGAGAGACAGACAGAGCATGAGTAGGGCAGGAGCAGAGAGAAAGGGGGACAGAATCGGAAGCAGGCTCCAGGCTCTGAGCCTGATGCAGGGCTCAAACCCATGAACCATGAGACAATGACCTGAAGTCGGGTGCTTAACCGACCGTGCCACCCAGGCACGCCTCAATCCCAGTGCTCTAACTGCTGGGTTTCTGAAACTAAGCATGTTTTTCTACATTTTCTTCAAAAAGTTTTATCAACTGTGATTCCTTCAAAATGTATATGGTATATGACAATATCTGAAGGCTAGTCTTCCCCAATTTTTTGCAGACTTAAGTATTATGATTAAACCATAAACATTTGTACTCATTGTTTCAATTACCATCTAATTAAGAGGAATGCCGATCAGTTTTGCATTTGTAATTATATCCTGCTATTTCTTTTTCTGTGACTTTCCTTACTAAAATCACTGCTTCTTATCCAACATCTGCACCATGGTGTGCCCAAATAAAATAAATGAAATAATGGCATCCATAAATGTTTAAATATTATATTAAGAAAACTTCCGAGAAATAAGATGTATTTCTTCAGACTGATAAATTGTATTATTCCCAGAAGAAACTTAAACCAGAGACATTTCCTAAAAGTCCCGTGCATTCCAAAGATAGAATCCTTGGAATAGCTTGTCACATAATCAGCTCCCATATGGGAAAATGGGGCTCGATGGCCAACTTCAGTTTTCCACACAGAAATGCTCAACATTGGAAGACAGTGTAACAAAATGTGGAATCAACTGAAGGGTCACATGTGTTCGAAACAGCTTACAAATGGTCATCCTATTATTCAAATATAGATAGGTCTACATGGGGGGAAATGCAGACAAGTTTATGGTGTTGGGCATGATAGTTTCTCTGAACTCTGCTGGAAAGAAATTTCTGCGGGAATAAATATATATATTTGAGAGCAAGAGAGCATGAGTAGGGGAGAGGGGCAGAGGGATGGAGGGAGAGAGAGAGAAAGAGAGTGAATCTTGAGCAGGTGCGGAGCCCAACGTGGGGCTCAATTCCAAGACTCTGAGATCATGACCTGAGCGGTAATACAGAGTCAGACACTCAACCAACTGAGCCACCCAGGTGCTCCTTATAGGATTATATTCTATCCTAAATTCTATATTATATTATATATTACAAATCTTACAGGATTATAATATTTTCCATCTCTGCCATCACAGATGACTAACGTTTTGTCATCTGTAAATACACTCATCTATTATCTTGCAGTTCCTGTGGGTCAGATACATGGACCTAGTGTGGCTCACTGGTTTTCATCTCAGGGTCACCCGTGAACTGTGAGATCATGACCTGAGCCAAAGCCAGATGCCTACCTGACTGAGCCACCCAGGTGCCTCAGAAGCTGTGTTTCTTTACTTATGCTCTCTTTTCTCAAAGTACAAAGCTACCGCAAGGCATCAGGCTCTCCCCTGCTGTGAATTTCTCCCATCTCTCTGAGTGACTGTTTTCGTTTTTGTTTCCCATTCAAGTCCCCTTGTGATATTACATTGGTACCACACAGGTAATATGGATAATTGCCCTATTGTCAGACTGGTCGATTTATATCATAATTAGAACACCAAGGTACCTATACAGTGGTTCCTAGATCTGTGTTGTTGAATAACTAAGGGATACAGATCTTGTGCGTACGTCTTTAGAATTCTGTCTACCACCGTTTACCTTCTGGCTCCAAAGATTCATGTCCCTCTCAAAAGGAAAATACATTCAACCCATCCAAAGATCCTTAGACGTCTTATCTTATTTCACCAGCTCCAACATGCAAACTCTCTTTTATAACCCATCAACTCAGAACTCCGAAATGTTATCACCTAGTTCAGGTAGAGAGGAAGTTCCTACATATAATACATCCTGAGGCACAATTTCACAAGTTCGTGATCCCATGAAGTGGAAAAAAGAAACACAATTTATTTGCTCCCAGCATGGACTGATGGGCTATGCACAGAATAATGAGCATAGGCTGTCTGGTTCGGTCAGTGGGATGAGAAGAAATGGAAAGTGAAATGGAGTCCTTGGACCTGATCAGCTTAGAAATCCACCCAAGCAAAGTCCATTAGGTTTCAAGGCCTGGAAGCCACACTCTAGTTCTCAGCTCTACCTTCTGGGCCACCGTCTTTGTTTTCTGAGTCTCTGTCCCTACGAGCCCAAACTGGCATTCTACTGATAGCAAAGTCTTGAGAACTTCGTGGGTCTCCAGTGTATATCATAAGGATTGAGTCCATGAGTCCCGAGGCTCACAGCGCATCTTTCCAAGATGATTTGTTGCTGTTTTTGGCTTCTGAGAGCATGATGAGATAATGCTCTTAAGTTTTCTACGTACTCTTGGGTTTCAAATGGGAGATCTAAGAGTCCCATCCCGTCTCTTCAATGGGGTCTTTGTGTAAAAACTTAGGCTTTTGTGACTGCTAGCCTTCCAGACAGGCAGACAATGCCTCACATCATACACTTGTGGCTCCATTTCATTCCATAGTTCTTAATTAATCTCCTTCTATCCATTTCACTATTAGCTAAAGAAAGAAATCAGGTGGAACATTTGATCTTTTGCTTAGAAACATCCTCAGCTAACTACACAAAAATGTATATAAATATCCAAGCAATAAGATTTCCTTTTTTTGTTCTTAACAGCTGGGAATCATGATTATTTATGTATTAGCAGCATATTTTAGATGTGTTTAGCTATGTTAGGGTTCAACTATGTGGTTTAGGTTCAATTAGGACAGTAATACAATCAACAAAAACCAGATGGTGAGGTGTGTGAAAAGGCAAAGGACGTCGAATTTTCTTAGTCATTTTTCATAGCAGTGATTTAATAGCATGTTAAACATAGAAGATTGAGGAAAATATAAATATATGGTTATACACATTAGGGAAATAGATACACAATATTCTCATCATACAAAGATGCGCAAGGCATCCAATTTTATCTATTGTCATACACACAAAAATATATTATCTAGAAGAAATCCAAAGGGGCTCGAATAGTGAAATGACAAGAATGGGCAAAATCCAACAAGAACAATGGGGAATAAAGAAAGACAAGAAAGAAGCTTCCGTTATGAACTTTGAGAAGGTTAATTTCATGAAAAACATCAAACAAACACTAGCAAACCAGAAAAAAAGAATGGCACTTTCTAATGACCAAAAATAGTTTCCACCGTAAAGCTTTACTTGTATCTGGGCACCAAAGACCGCAGCATTAGCATATATAAAACAAATAGTATGAAAGATGAAAGAGGGAAACGCTTCCTGATAATAAATCTCTGTGATCAAGTGATATCACAGATCGCTGTGATGATGGCACATCCCTTGAAATAGGATATAAATCATCAGGCTAGGGATTGAAGCTCCTCTGTGTTTCATGAGAAGTTTTAAAAGTTATATATGAATAAAATGTGTTCCTTTATTGTATTCTATCCAGTCTATGACTTATAAAGTAGACCTATTTTTAAAAATTTTAATACAAAATAATTTATAAAACCTAAGGGAACATTGGACAAACACATCTCTACAATAATAGACCATCCCTTGAAATATGGTGTCAATCACTATAGAGATTCAAGTTTCTTTGAGTTGCATGAAATGTTTAAAAATTTTATGTGAGTCAAGTGAGTTACTTTTAAAAAAATTCAATGTTATGCAAATGTGCTTTTGCTGTATTTGCTGAATTTATTTTTTACATCCTTGTTTTTCATTATCTGTTTTCCTTGCTAGATGTTTTTGTATGCCTTTAGTATACGGATGGATCTTCAAGAGTGTGAATTAGGGCACTGAACACCCCATACCATAGTTGGATATGTGAATAATGCATTTTGATTCCCTCAAAAGTTAACAATGGTTTTCTGTTGACTGGAAGTCTTGCAACTTAATAAAGTTGATTAACACACACTTTGTTTGCTACATGTGTTACTTACTGTACTCTCACACCTAAAGTAAGCTGAAGAAAAGAAAGCAGATTAACAGAAGCCTAAGGGCACCTGGGTGGTGCAGTCAGTTAAGCGTGTGACTCTTGATCTCAGCTCAGGTCATGATCTCACAGGATGTGAGTTCAAGACCCACATACGCCTCGGTGCTGATGGTGCAGAGCCTGCTTGGGATTCAGTCTCTCCTTCACTCTGCCCCTCCCCAGCTTGTGTCCTCTCTCAAAATAAATAAATAAACTTAAAAAAAAAAAGAAAAAAACTAAGGAAGAGAAAATACAGTGAGAGCACTGTCTTGTATTTACCAAAAGAAATCTGCATGTCAGTGAACCTCCAGTTAAGATACACGTAGGGCCGCCTGGGGGGCTCAGTCGGTTGAGCATCCAGCTTCGGCTCAGGTCATGATCTCACGGTTCCTGGGTTCGAGCCCCATGTCGGGCTCTGTGCTGACAGCTCAGAGCCTGGCGCCTGCTTCTGATTCTGTGTCTCTCTCTCCCTCTGGCCCTCCCCTGCTCATGCTGTCTCTCTCTCTCTCTCTCAAAAATAAATAAAAACATAAAAAAAGATACATGTGATTTAAGAATCAACTGTCTTTAAATACGGTGTTTCTTTTTTAATAACTTATTTTCTAAGGTGTTTTCTTCCTTTCCCTCATTTTTCTATTCTTTCTATTCCTTTTGTCTTTGAGGAAAGGAATCACGGGACTGCTGGTCGTTTTGGGGTTAGGCAGGCTAGCGGAGAGCCTGGCTCACCTGCGCTCTTCAGTCTCAGCATACGGAAGCTTAAGTTTGCATTTCGTTGCGAATCTCATCTTCTCTTCTCTGCTGCTGCTCAGAAGGAAGGAAAAACCTAAAGCTTATCCAGAACACACCAGACACTGATAAGTGAAGTCAGGGAGCATTATGTAGACAATATGGCCACATGCTTTCCTTCTGGAGAATTTCCATGCTACAGGACAGTATCAAGGTTGTGTCCCCTGCTGGTCTTGCGTCTGGGTTACTGTCCAGAATTTCTGGGGTCTTTTTCCCCCTGAGTCCTATCATCTTGTCTCTGTTTCTCATGTTTCGTTGGTTTCGCTTCTTTTCACATTACCGTGTTTAGAGAGAATCATTATATTTATTTTTTATTTTAGAGGCAGACAGAGAATGCAAGCAGCGGAGAGGGGCAGAGGAAGAGAGAGAGACAGAGAATCGTAAGCAGGCTCCACTGTCAGCACTGCGCCACACGCGGGGCTTGAACCCACAACCCTGGGATCATGACCTGAGCTGAAATCAAGAGTCAGACATTCAACCGGGCCACCCGAGCGCCTACAGAAGCAATAATTACAGATAAGATCCTACTGTTTCATCATTAGAAATCCGACTTTTCTGCTGCACGTGTAGCCTTTTATTTTTCCCCCCTCCGGTATTTCTACTGTTTATAGGATTATCTCATTAGTCAGGTTGTGATCTTGGATGGACTGTAATTACAGTCTGTCTGTAGCCATCTTTGTGCAAGAATTCCCTAGAGGCGTCCTGTCAAGGAACAGGTTTGGGCTGCCACGTTGTCTGATAACACTGTGGAGTGACACTAACCTCACGTGTCAATGCGCGTGCTGGGTACAGCCCCGGGAAGCCTGGTCGTCTAGGGGTAGGCATTCCATCACCTGCCTGTTCATAGTGAAGCTCCTGAAAAATAGGAGAAGGACATTTCCCTTCGCATTAAAATATACTGAGGAGGACACCAGCCTCCAGGAAGACGGAGAACATGGAGTGTTGCATTTTGTGTCACTAAGTGCTACAAAACCCACTGGACGTTGTACAGAACACACAAAGACTGAACTGCACAGAGGAGGCAGATCATCCAGGGGACTTGGAAGCTACGGTGCTGAGTCTATGTTCCTTCCTCCCTCCCTCTACTTCGTTTCCTTCCTTCCTTCCTCCCGCCCTCCCTCCCTCCCATCCTGTGAATGTCCTACTCTAGTTTTTCTTTTCTTTTCTTCTTTCTTTCTTTTTCTTTCTTTCTTTCTCTTTCTTTCCTTCCTTCCTCCCTCCCTCCCTTTCTCCCATCCTGTGAATGTCCTACTCTAGTTTCTTTCTTTTCTTTTCTTCTTTCTTTTTTTCTTTTTCTTTCTCTTTCTTTCTTTCCTTCCTTCCTCCCTCCCTCCCTCCCTTTCTCCCATCCTGTGAATGTCCTACTCTAGTTTCTTTCTTTTTTCTTCATTCTTTCTTTCTCTTTCTTTCTTCTTTCTTTCTCTTTCTTTCTTTCCTTCCTTCCTTCCTCCCTCCCTCCCTCCCTTTCTCCCATCCTGTGAATGTCCTACTCTAGTTTCTTTCTTTCTTTCTTTCTTTCTTTCTTTCTTTCTTTCTTTCTTGCTCTTTTTCGTTCTTTCCTTCCTTCCTTCCTTCTCTTTCTCCTTCCTTCATTCCTCCCTCCCTCCCTCCCATCCTGTGAATATCCTACTGTAGTTTGTTTGTTTGTTTCTTTCCTTCTTTCTCCTCCCCCCCTCCCCTCCCCTCCCCTCCCTCCGAGATTGGGAGCTGAACCAGGTAGCAATCCAGACAAGGCAATAGTAGCCTCCTCTCTCTCTAGTCAGAGGACCAGGGCAGGAAGACGAGAGCAAGACCATCCTTCAGAGCATCGTCACCATAGTGCAGTCAAGTACCCCGTGCAACACTGTGGCTTCACCCACCCAAGACAGGCGAAGACAAGGCACCCTCCCTTCAAATGTATTCTATTTCTATACTATTCTTGAAATGCCAAATAAACTTAAACATACACAGACACGCGCACACACCCACACACACACACACACACACACACACACACACACACACACACACAGCAAAAAGCAATAATGCTAATAATCAGCAATTTCAGGACCAGGGTATTCCGTGTAGTATTTGGATCTATTTTTATTTATTCCCTCGGGGTTGGTGAAGAAACCAGTGCTCAGACACATTGCTAACCCTGAATGAGCACACGGTCTCTAATTGTGGAGTTCAGATGAGGAACCCCAGCTGGGTCCATTCACACCCCTTCCCCCTTTAGGTCCCCTGCCCCCCTCAGCTTTTCATCTACCTGCAGTCAGAACAGGCAGACTGAAGTCACCTCTGGCCTCCAACGTCAGCTTGAATGTAGTCACCCAATCGCCCAAAGGCAAATTGAGTAATAAATAGGATATGTGACCCTAATTCGGCAGCTCCTGACATTTTCTAATCTCCATAAATAACATCACACAAATGAAAAAGTAGATGTGGGGAGTACTAAACCTTAAGGAACATGAGATTTAAAATAATTTTGGTAGACGGATTTAGGAACCGCCATTCATAAAGAAACAGCCCTTGTGACGAAAGGAACCTTACTGACCCCATGATCCCTCAACTTGGGGGAACGTTTTTGAAAGGAAAATGAGATGTTTGGTAAATCAGATAATTTAACAAGCATCCTTGTGAAAAATTCCCAGACTCAGAAATATTATAATAGATCTTTCTAAAAGAACTTAAGTACCTAAAACATTTAAAATAGTATTGACAACAATTACCAGAAGAAAAATGGCTTTTAAGATCTTATTGTAAGTAGTACATTGCTGCTTAAAATCTCAGAATATCTTTTAACTGGTCTCATAGTGCTCCGTAATGATTTTTCTTTTATTGAAACATAGACTCTATGCCTTTTTGCCTTTGATTTATCTGTAGTGATGTTCAAAGGTGACTTCTCCTGAAATTCTCTCTTCCTATGGCTTCTGTGATATTTATCTGTGTTGTCTTACTATCAGTGTTTTTAGATACACATTATTATTATTATTATTATTATTATGAATAGTTTTAGATTTACAGATAGAGAGAGAGATGAACAGGCTTATCTACCCTAAACCTGTTTTCTTCTATTACCTTCATATACAACATGTGTCACAATGAATGAAACAATTTTGATGCATTAATCTTAACTAAAATCCATGTAATACTTAGTCCTTGGTAAAGTTTCTATGCAATGCCTCCCTTCTTTTTTTAATGTGAGTTCCAGGACCCCAGATTACAGTCAGTTGTCACCTATTTTTGGATTTTTCCAGACAATTTCTCAGACTCGGTATGTTTTTGATGACCTTGACAGTTGTGAGGCGTAGGAGTCAGGTGCTTGTAGCATGCGCTTCCATAGGGATTTGTCTGATCTGTGTCTCATGATTAGACTAGCGTTAAAGGTCGCAAGAGAGACCACAGAATAAAATTCATTTTCATCGAATCACATCAAAGGTACGCACCCTGAACATGACCAACGGATAATGCTGACTTTGGCCAACCGGCTTGAGGCTGTGTTTGTCAGGATTCTCCGCTACAAAATGAATGGTTTCCCCCACTTTCTGTACAATGTTCTCTGGAAGGAAGTCCCCTCCGAGCTCACACATAAAGGGGTGTAGAGCCCATTTGTGACAAAACCAAGTCCTCCCGTTGTCCTCCTCACCCATCGAATTTCCATAGTCTTCAGGGCCAACATGATTCTCTTTCTAGAATCCAGTTTTGATCACTGAACTCTAAAAGTCTCTCATTGAGCAATGTATCCTATCTTCTTCAGCAAATTCACAGGTATGAACACCGTCCGTGTACATTTTAATATGTGTAATATACAAGAATTATACAGGAATGCAGGGCGATAATGTGCATAGACAGGCTAGTATGTTGTGGAAAGTGTCCCCAAATTTTACTGGTGGCCCTTAAAGTTGGGAAAACAACGATCAGAGTGAATTCCCAGTCTCTTCGCCGGAAACAGCTTCACCCTGCAGCTCTGTCATCCCCCATAACTTTATCTACCAATAACCCCATGAACACTTCTCAATTCAAGACACCGGAAAAAAGGTACATATCCTCAAATATACAGGTTCCCACCTTCACACAGTCTTCCATTGTGGTGTCTTTGTCCAATTTCTGCATCAAAGTTACACAAGTGTATTGATGTTTTTAGTAGGTGTTCTCTATTCTTTAGGATCTTGAATGAATTGAAAATTTCAGATCCTTTAATAGTAGTTGAATTTGCCATTAGCATCACCTGTTTGTGTGCATGTGTGTATGTATATATATTAAGTATATATATTAAGTATATATATTAATGCATATATAATATTATATATATAGAAAACATAAGTGTAATTTACACTTATATTTTCTATTTTCCACTCATCATTTTTTGGCAGCATTTCATCAATATTCTCCAGACTTTACAAAGGATTCTTTGGGGTGCCTGGTGGGCTCAGTCAGAGGAGTATGAAATGCTGGTTCTCAGGGTTGTGAGTTCCAGCCGCACAGTGGGGGTAGAGATTACCAAAATAAGTAAACGTAAAACAAAAAGCAACAAAAAAATAATTCATTGTTGTTACATTCCTGTGACTTCTCCCCATTGCGTGGTTTCCTCCCAAATTTGGATTGTGACAAAGGTGAGTCATGAAACAGAACCTCACATAATCTTAACTTCGTTTTTGGGTATGTGATGGGACATCTTTTTTTAACTCTTCAAGGAGCGTATGAATCTCCTTATTCACTGTGTTCCAATCATGAGCCAGTTGTGATGTATTCATCATTACCAGGCTAGGCTGGTGAATAAAAGAAGTAAGTCCCTAAGACAGATCTATAGGTAACGCATATTTTGGAATTACAACAAGGAGTTTAAGACAATTCTTACAAATAAAAGTGCAACAGGGGCGTCTGGGTGGCTCAGTCGGTTAAACCTCCGACTTCGACTCAGGTCACGATCTCAGTCTGTGGGTTTGAGCCCCACATCAGGCTCTGTGCTGACAGCTTGGAGCCTGGAGCCTGCTTTAGATTCTCTGTCTCCCTCTCTCTCTGCCCCTCCACCTCTCATGCTCTGTCTCTCTCTGTCTCAAAAATAAATAAAACATTTTTAAAAAAGTGCAACAGGAAAGCGTGTGAGTGGAAAATGGGGAGATTTCAGGAGAGATTAGGGCATTGTAGAAAAGAAAATATTCAAAGTGAAGCATGAAGAGTAAAATAGTAAAACTGAAAAGAGCGAGATCTAGAGCTTTATATCCAATGTACTTTCATAAATAAAGTGGGAAAAAAAAAGACACCTTCTGATAAACGAGGATTGTGTGGGCAGATCCAGCTGGAAGAACCTGACTAGAGGACAATTAACAAAGATGAAGTCTAGACCTACAGAACGGAATAAGAATCACCAGAAATGTCAATATGTAGAGAGTTAGAAGGACACACTATTGAAATAAACACAGCCTTTCTTTAAGACCATGACCAAACAACATAAAATACATTGTCGGGTCTATGACATTTGTACAAGTGAATTTTCCCAAGTACATCAAGAATGACTTGAGGGAGGTAAATAGTATTATACGGTTACATGTGTCTTAACTTTCCTACTAAATCACACAGGCCTTTTTTCAAGGTGAACAGCTTCCCAACTGCAAGGTCATCAAAAACATATCAAGCCTGAGAAGTTGTCTGGAGTCAGTAGTCAATCCAGTGATTGCAATATCCATCGTAAACGGAATTCCAGAATCCCATCATCTCTTGGGCTTTTCACTCTATGCTTATTCTCTCCGTGGGCATAGTGTCAGCAGTTAGAAACATGAAATGGTGCTCATATTGCCACCGATGGACCCCATGAAAGATGCAAGGTTAAAAAACAAAAGGTCCAGTTTGAGCCTTGATTCTAGGTACCAACAGGGAAGCCTTTCCAGTGTGTGTTTGATTTCACTTGAAGGGTTGACATGAAGCTTTAATGAGCGTAAAAGAGGTGCACCCTTCTCTGTGCTGGTTTATTTATTGCCAAGATCCCTTTGCTAAGAGACAGGAACTGTAATTATGCTACAGTAGCACCATTGGCAGTAATGAGAACTTTATTACCTGGAGCTCGAATCGACTGTGAAGCAAATAACGTATTATTCACCTATTAGGACACATGTTAAAACGTGTGTTAAGCTGTGACTTCATGAAACAAGCCGATGTGGCTTAAAATATATGTGATGGCAACACAAGAAAGGATTTTATATTGCAATCTGACGCATTTATAAAAATACACAGAAGCAACCATCTCTATGCAACGTCATCTCCATGGACTTTAGAAGCCTTCTATATTTAGCAGATGTGCCAATAGATCATGAATGAATATTATTCTTTTCAGGGACTCCTCAAGTTCTGAAATGGAAATATCTTCTTGCAGGTTTCTTCCACATGAGCCTGGAGTCTTTCTAATCTCTTGTAATGAGGTTGGCGAAGCTGGAATCAATGGACGCTCAAGCATGAGGTAGGGAAAACAAATTGGACCGCCGCAGGGGGCCAGCCAGTGTCTCCTTGTCCTATTTAAGTAATGCGGTTTCTTTCTAGCAAATTCTTAGAGGTTTAAGTTTTATTTCTTTCCCTGTAGACAACAGCATGAATATGATTAGGAAAGTCTTAGATGTTACTTTAAATTTCTTTGCAATAATATGCCTTCTGAGCTGAACCCCTCTCCCTCTAACCCAAAGAAAGTGCATTGATAATGGTTATGTAGAAGTTTGCAGAGTGAAACACGTCAATTCAGTGAAGAGCAGACACGCCTGAAAGAAATCCATGATGTCAGAAGATAAACAGCTCAGTGAGATTTTAAATAGTTACATAATATCCAATATTTCACCATATGCTGTGGCACACTGAGATAAAATCGATCTATTTTCAGGGTTATCCCCTCTTCATTTTGTACAAAGATGTTGACATTTCTGGGATCCTTACAAAGGTGGTTCGGGTGACGCATCGTGAGAAGAAAGCTAAACATTCGAGACTTCTCTTCAGTATATACTGTTACATGTTCTTCATCCATAATTTCACATCCAATCACATTACAGGCAGTGGTTTCCCAAGAAATGGTATCGTAGACCATGTGTTCACTTGAAACAGGATATACAGCGCATTCCAACACATTCTTTCTCTTGACAGTAATAGCATCTCGTTTGCGTGAGGGGTAGGATATACTTTACAATAAGTTCCCATTTAGCTGATGCAGACACAAGATGGGAAAAATTGCATCGCCCTAGCTCAGCTTGCAGACACTTCCCATTATTCTGCCAGATGGGAATCCAAACCATCCCGTTGGCTTTTTTTGTAGACTGGTTGATTCACCGGGATTCAAGACGTTCCAAAAGACAGTCTCTCTCTCTGCCCCCACGGCTTCTACATGGCTCTCCTCTCACATTGGGTATTGGGGCGTATGGAGGGGTTTACAGAAATCTAAGAGACCATCACCATCTGCCACCTGCTTCTCATGTTTCGTAAGACTTCACAACATCTCCATCTGAAGTTGTAGGAGGCAGTGTTAAGTTTTGCTAGCCAGATGCGAGTTTGAATTAAAAAAATAAAACACAACTACAGAAGGTATTTTTGAAGAATTCCATACGTTTCATTGCCTTAAATGTCTCTCTTCTAAACATGCTGTTATACTTTTTTTTTTTTAGTTTTATTTCTTTATTTATTAGTCAGAGACGGGCACAGAGAGAGTCAGAGAATCCCAAGAAGGCTCCGTGCTGTCAGGGCAGAGCCTGATGCAAGACTCAAACTCACGAACCATGATATCATGACCTGAGCCGAATCAAGAGTCGGACACTTAACGGACTGAGCCACCCAGGTGCCCTGGTGTTACCATCTTTCAAATGGAACATTATTCTCGCCTTATGAAGGAGGAGTCTGTACTGATCACAGCAGCCTGTGGGATTTTCGGGGAAGGACCCCATAGTCTCATCTCACCTAATGAAGATTGAATGCCTGCAGTAAATAGTTAATATGTTAGCGGCTCCCTCTTCCTCACGGTGGCTTGAAAGATTCATGAGATTGATGTCTGCAGAACTACTGTAGGCACCGACTTGCACAACGAAAAAATGACAGTCATTTTTCTCTTATTAATTGAATGTCAGTTTATTATAGAAGAACCATTCTGGTTATCAGAATTCATTAATATTAATACAGTATAAAGCAAAAAACACAGCTGGGTGAGGATTTGGTGTCACCTCGCCTTCATAGTTGAAATCGCCGCATCTTGATTTGCTCAAGTTGGTGACGGGGGAAAGAAAAGCACATAATTGGTACAAATGAACAGATTTCCTGTTTCCACAGTTTCTTCGAAGTCTATGAGCGACAGTTCTGAATTTAACGATATGCATCTGAACATTTGGAAGGGTTGAAAATGGAAGCAATTTTCTCCTCTCTTCTTCCTTGTTATTACGATCCAATTACCTAAACAGTTCAGATAAGATGTAATTCAAGGTTTAGAGTTATTCAAATAATCGCATCAATTTCCCAGATTTATGGGATTGCAAAGAGAATCCCCAGAACTTGAGAGAAAAGCTTTTGTGAATTCTTAGGGAAACTAAATTGGTGAGCAAATATACGTGTTTGATGGGCCAGTGTTAATCAATGATTATACATCACCCTTTCATGCTAGGCCTGTAAACATTTACGTGTGAGCTTCCTGGGCGCCTGTGTGTCTCTGGATGTGCGTGCATGTGTACGAATGTTTGTGTAAAAGTCTGTAGAAGGGACGCTTTAGACCTTATAGACATTAAAATTACCAAATTCTTTCCTTTCATCTCAAGGACAAAGCAAGCATCTAAATAGTAAGCTCAGACACAATTTCCTTTCTAGTGTGACTCTTTCTTACAGATATCCTAGCTCACCATCTAGAGATAAACAGACATCAATTTGCAAGGAAAGAATCAACAACGGTCCCATAGGAGTAAACAGCCGTGAGGAGTGTGTCTGATCTCCTGGAGATGTTCCCAGGGCTCTTTGTCTCTAGAATGTCAGGTCACCTCTCTACGGAGAATTAAACAGCCCCTGTGCGTGTCCATCATCCCTGGAAGTAGAGATTGCAATCCACTTACTACACTGTGTCTTCAATGTGGAGCTCAGTATCCTTTCCCATGAACTTAATTCTGAGTAAAGAGCTTTTCATGCAAAACCACGTTGATAAATAGTTCTCATTCGTATATATTCATTCATGTTCTTGTGGTTGTTTTCATGGGAAGGTTTTGGAATAAAATGCATGCACAGTTAGCTACTGAGCCTATACAAACGGATGGAAATAAAGCACCGTTGTGGTCGGTAGCGTCTTTAAAAATTCTTTTGTATGGATAGTTTTTTGAGGAACCTCCACACTGTTTTCCAGAGCGGCTGCACCAGTTTACATTCCCACCAACAGTGCAGGAGGGTGCTCGTCTCTCCACATCCTCGCCAGCATCAATAGTCTCTTGATTTGTTCACTTTAGCCACTCTGACAGGTGTGAGGTGGTATCTCAGTGTGGTTCTGATTTATGTTTCCCTGATGATGAGTGATGTTGAGCCTCGTTTCATGTGCCTGTAGGCCATCTGGATGTCCTCTTTGGAGAAGTGTCTGTTTATGTCTTCTGCCCATTTCTTCACTGGGTTATTTGTTTTTTGGGTGTGGAGTTTGGTGAGTTTCTTGTAGATTTTGGATACTAGCCCTTTATCTGATTTGTCATTTGCAACTATCTTTTCCCATTCTGTCGGTTGCCTATTAGTTTTCTCCCTTATGACCCAGCAATAGCACTGCTAGGGATTTACCCAAGGGATACAGAAGTGCTGATGCATAGGAGCACATGTACCCCAATGTTCATAGCAGCACTGTCAACAATAGCCAAATCATGGAAAGAGCCTAAATGTCCATCACCTGACGAGTGGATCAAGAAGATGTGGTATATATATACAATAGAGTATCACATGGCAATGAGAAAGAATGAAATCTGGCCATTTGTAGGAAAGTGGATGGACCTCGAGGGAGTCATGCTAAGCGAAGTAAGTCAGGCAGAGAAGGACAGATACCATATGTTTGCACTCATAGGTCTAACAGGAGAACAGGAGAAACCTAATGGAGGACCAGGGGGAGGGGAAGAGGGAAAGAGAGTTGGGGAGAGAGGGGGACGCAAAACTTGAGAGACTATTGAATACTGAAAACGAACTGAGGGTTAAAGGGGGAGGGGGGAAGAGGTGGTGGTGACGGAGGAGGGCACTTGTGGGGAAGAGCACTGGGTGTTGTATGGAAACCAATTGACAATAAACTATTAAAATATTTATTTCATATAGTAAAAAAATAAATAAAATTAAAAAATAATAAATTAATATCCTGTCACCATGATCCCTTAGTTTTTAAATTCCCCTCCTTTTGTGTCTGAAAAGTGCTGTGTGGCTTTAGGAAATAACTTGGACTTGTACACAAGAGACGCACAAAGAACAACAGTGCTGAGTGCACCTCCACGGGGCTGAGCGCACAACCAAACCTGACTTCGTGAAACGACACTGAAATACAAATAAGATGACAGGCTTCCCATGTGATGCTCCGTATGTCCGTTTATTGGAGATCATGAACACGGAATACACTTGTTTGCTTTTTATAAACATAGACGTAGCAGAAGAAACAGTGTTAAGCAAAAAACACTCTTCCCTCAATAAAAGAGAGAGAGAGAGAGAGAGAGAGAGGGAGGGAGGGAGGGAGGGAGGGAGAGGGATCAGAGTTGCCGTAAGCTCCAGGTAAATGGTTCCCCATATGACCTTCAGAAGGTCTAAACTGCTAACAGCAATTTTTTTTGGTAATCTTCACTTTCATTCATTCATGCTAAGCGAAATAAGTCAGGCAGAGAAGGACAGATACCATATGTTACACTCATAGGTCTAACAGGAGAACAGGAGAAACCTAATGGAGGGCCAGGGGGAGGGGAAGAGGGAAAGAGAGTTGGGAAGAGAAAGGGACGCAAAACCTGAGAGACTATTGAATGCTGAAAATGAGGGCTGAAGGGGAAGGGGGAGGGGGGAAAAGAGGTGGTGGTGATGGTGGAGGGCATTTGTGGGGAAGAGCACTCGGTGTTGTATGGAAACCAATTTGACAATAAACTACTTATAAAAATTCTTTTTTATATTTATTTATTTTTGGGAGACAGAGAGCAAGCAGGGGAGGGGCAGAGAGAGAGGGAGACACAGACTCTGAAGCAGGCTCCAGGCTCTGAGCTTTCAGCACAGAGCCGATGTGGGGCAGGAACCCACAAAGTACGGGACCATGACTTGGGCCGGCGTCAGATCTTTAACCCACTGAGCCACCCCGGAGCCCCACCTTGTGACCTGGAGCGTCTTAAGCAGGATTTGCAAATGCCCCTGTATGTGTTTGGCTCATGAATGAAATACTGTGTCTTCTGATGAAATTTGCCTTGTTTTCTCCTTGGATGTCTTGTTAGAGTGAACCTGGACGTGATTTGCAACAAATACTCTTAATTTATTCTTCAAATTCCAGACTATCTTACATGTGTTTTACTTTGCACACATATATACAACTATAACTATGTGTATCTTTTTATATGTATACACCACATATATCAGTATGTACCTGTAAATACACATGTGCACAAGTCGGTAGGAAACATATAGATCATAGTACACTTTGAATGCCATTTTTGGCAAATGCATTATAGTACTGGGGTGTATGTAATGAGGCTATTTCCATGTCTGAACCTATGCTTCTGGTAGCACGGTTTTGTGGATATGGTTATGTGCTAACAGTATAATTTGACAAGTTTGATATAAAAGTGCTTTCGTTTTGGGGGGTTCTCTTTGGCTGGGGGCTGATGGGACAGACAAGGCCATTGTGGGAGGTGCTTGGGGAAGTCAACACGAGACAGAGACATAGACAAGGTGAAATTAAAATCCTGCCCTGTTATTAGGCACGAAAAGGTAAACTAAATGAAAACGAAGTAGCCCAAAGCTGTCCATTAGGTCTTTGTCAAGTCGTTTTGGATACATCTATCAGTAATATTGTATATGACATCGTCTCCTTTGCCTTTCTTTGAATGTGGCCAATCCATTTACTGTTCTTTTCCTCATTTGTTCCATGATGAATGTCTTCTAATTCTGAATCCACTTTTTTATATGTGTGCAAACATGCAAATTCCTATGTATATTCATGGGGGGCAAATTTCCAATATATATTTTAAATGTAAAAATTTAAATTTAAATTTGACCCAAAAAGACAATTCATAAGTGTATTCTGATAGCTGCTGTTAGCATGTTCTGTTTAAGCAGGCACACACACATACATATGATTCCTTTTTTATTATCATGTTGCAACAATTCACAACAGATGAAATCACGCCTTCTTTTTGGTATAAAATGGATGTTACAGATCTTCATGGGGGGGAGCATTTTTTTTTCTGGAGTGCAGACTCAAAACTTAATTTTCAAATTTACAAAGTAAAATTTTGATGGCCACCTGGGTGGCTCAGTCAGTTGAGCATCTGACTCTTGATTTAGGCTCAAGTCACAGTCTAGGTTTGAGAGTCAAGGCTCATGTTGGGCCCCACGCTGACTATGGAGCCTGCTTGGGATTCTCGCTCTCTCCCTTTTTCCCTCCCCTACTCTTGCACACCTTATAAAATTAAAAGAAAATGCACTTTTGAAAACCATATACATTGTCGAATATACTGCCAACAGTCCAGTTTTCAAGCATGGATTCAGCTTTAATACATTACACGCACGTTTCAAAAACTTAGTCTATTATTTTAAATCAATGTTACCTAAAATCTTCATCATATTTTCATGCCATGCATTTTTTCAAATACATATTTTTCAGTGTCTTCCTATAAATGTTATGCATCCTCTTGTATTACATTTGTTGTGAGCCATTTTGGTACGAATGTCGTGAGCTTTGCGTGATACTTAATTCTTATTCCTACTTGTGTTTATTTAAGCTTTTCTGACTAGCATTCTAAATGATTCATAAATTTGACAAGGCTTTTCTGAAATCAAGATTCATTACATCAAGTTGTTTACTGAAGCCTTCTCTATCCTTCTTAAGAAACAAAAAACAAACAAACAAACAACCCCTACGAAATAGAAGGAAAATTTCATGGAGAAAGGAACATTAAGTAACATTGTTTATTTTCTCGACTCCAAAATTGCATGTTTGTAAGTTCTTCTTGGTGCCTAGAGCAAATACCTTGTGGTTTTACTTGGGGTCATTGTTTAAAGTCCACGAGATTTAGATATACCACGACTTAACCAGTAAGAGCCAGAGCGAATGCACAGCTAAAGGCTGTCCTGTCTTTCTTGAGAAAGAAGCTAATAGGTTGTGACTCTAATTAAGTCACTTCGGGTGCTCAGTTGAATTCTTTCTTGTTGGAGAACATGGGTAATAAAAAGGTGTCACATTACCGCTTACACAAATACTGGAGATCAGTTTGTACAACTTTGTTCAGTACAAGAACTGACACTCAGAGAAGATAAACAGTTGGTGCAAGATCACTTAGCAAATAATTTGAAAACCACAGGAAAATAATAGAAATGAGCAATTTTGCTCTAATGCTCTCCTCTTGTGGCTTTGACACAGAGTTAGGACAGACTGGGTACTCAGGAAGAAGAAGGAAGAAGAAGAAAGGAAGGAAGGAGCAGAAGAAACAATTTGACTCAGGAATTGTTTACTGGGTCACGTTTTCTCCACTGCTTCACATATTTTCTTTACATTTCTTTAACAACACTATGAGACACATAGGATTATTGCCCTTTTTTTAAAGATTTCTTTTTTTTAATGTTTTTTATTTATTTTTGAGAGACAGAGAGAGACAGAGCATGAGCGGGGAGGGTCAGAGAGAGAGGGAGACCAGAATCTGAAGCAGGCTCCAGGCTCTGAGCTGTCAGCACAGAGCCTGATGCGGGGCTCAAACCTACAAACCGTGAGATCATGACCTGAGCTGAAGCCCGACACTTAACTGACTGAGCCACCCAGGAGCCCCATATTGTTGCCTTTTTTAAAAACGTTTTAAGCATTTTTGAGAGACAGAGACATAGTGCAAGAGGGGGAGGGAGAGAGAGGGCTAGACACAGAATCCAAAGCAGGCTCCAGGCTCTGAGCGGCCAGCCCAACATGGGCATTGAACTCACAAGCATCGAGATCATGACCTGAGCCAAAGTTGGATGGTCAGTCAACTGAGCCACCCAGTCACCCCAGGATTATTGCCTTTTGACAGAAAGCAACCTTGAGTATCATAGAGATCAATAGATGACTTATCCAAATAACCAGAACTAGAACCTTTTGGAGGACAGAGTACATGCAGACCTCTTTCCTCACAAAGGTGAGTATTTAATTCACATGAACCCTCTAGAAAGAGTGCATAAAACATTCTGTGGCATTTTATAGAGACAGACTTTGTTATGGATTTTCTGTTTCATGTCTAAAGAATTCCAATTTCTGTTCTCCCGTGATTTTTAGCCTTATGCACAAAACGTGTACATTATTTTATTCTTGCCCTCAACCTGTTAAATTCTAATGGGAATCTTTCTCTCCAATTAATTTGTTGTTATGTACACATATAGTTTGAAAGCCTTTGTGTACATGTATAGTTTAAAGACTCTTGGGTACTGGCAAATAAATCATGTACTTCACATTGGCAAATCTATCCTCTCTCCAGAAATCAATTTAAATATACTGGTGGAACCACACAAAGGAGCAAAATCATTGCCCATGGAAATGTGAATGCATCACAGATGCATTTACCTACAGACTTTTCTTGTGATTCCATCAGAAGGCAGAAACCCCTGAGGCCATAACTTCCCACATGTACGAAATATTTTCCCCTAAAGTGTATTATTATGCCCCTATTTTAAGGTAAAGACATCACTGTGAATAGCTACCTTTATCCTCAGACCAGTTCATGAGGTATTATGTAGTTTGACATGCATATACATTTGTA
Organism: Helogale parvula; assembly: GCA_004023845.1. NCBI lineage: Eukaryota > Metazoa > Chordata > Mammalia > Carnivora > Herpestidae > Helogale > Helogale parvula. The sequence goes on along the minus strand of PJEM01000688.1, from coordinate 400,290 downwards.
AGTGAAAGCCACCCCCAGTTTTGTTTCTGGATGTGACATCTTCATCCTATTGACAAATAAAGAGAATTGAAAAGCATTCAACCTTATATATAGTTTTAGATTGAGTTGTATTCCAATTAACATTAAATACTTTGTGTAGTTATCGTCAAAGATTAACATGGACTTTGACAGCAGCTTGAAGTTAGATTTCAGTGTGAAACGGGTGACAGGAGACCCGGAGAGAAGAGAAAGATGCCTGATGGAAATAGGGGGGTGGGGCGAGCTTCTGTTTGGGGGACTCTCTGCTCAAGCCCCACGCTGAACAGCCCTGGGAAGGCACTGCACAGAGCCCCCCACTCTCCTCAGCAAACTGGACTCAAAGCCTCCAGAAAACTCATCCATTTTGTGGGTGCCGCGTCAAATGGTTTATCAGACAACACTGCCCAAAACGGGCTGGTTTTATTGCCTATCTCATGGCAAGTTTTTTTCCTGAAACATTGAATAATCATAGAGTGACACGTGTATTTTAGAAAACTTAAAAAACTGGAAGAAGGAAAACATACCCCTTCACCTCTATTATCAGAGTTAACATCACAAACATGTTTCTGAATCTACTTCCATTTTTTCATAAGTACAAAGACATACACACGGAGTTGGTTTATTTTTCTTTTACGTAACTGAAATTATAGCCTTGTGTACTGTAGTCAGCTGTATATGGAGGTATATGATTTGTATATTAGGAATTGCACAAGACACATTCTCGTTGGGTTTCCCAGATATGATGACCATCTACACCATTAACATTACATTACATTAACGCTACACTCCCACGATTTACCTCGTGCAAACTTCCCATAGATACTTGTACTGCCTTCCAAAAGTCAACCATTTTTTCTCGTATTTAACACCAAAGCCTAGTCTGGCCAGCTTTCAAACTTTATGGAACTGCAAAGATTTAGCATATTCTCTTTATCTGGAGTGTCCTCAGCTCCGTGTATTGTTGGTGATCTTAACCCGTGATCCAGCGTGTTAGCGGCTGGTCGCTCATGTCTACCATTTTAAACGGTATGTTTTAAAGGGAACATCTTCCCTTCCAGGAAGAGCTACAATTTATTTATCCATTGCTTTGTCAGTGGACATCTGGATTGGTTCCAGTTTTTAACAATTACCTACAGGGATGGTGTAAATATTCTTCAAATAAGTATGGCCTTCTGCGAGCATGCCTGTGTTTACAGACCTAGGAATGTACGTCTTTGGAAGCTGTTGGAGCAGAGAGAATTTCTCTCTCCGTCTTTGGTTGAGATCATCAGAGAATTTTCCAAAGAGGCTGAGGCATTCAAAGTATTTGAGGGATCCCGTGGCTCTAACTTTCTCCAGCAGTTGATGCTTCTGGACTTTATTTCACTACAGCCAGTCTGGCTGGTATGTAGTATAATCTCATTCTGATTGAATTTTGAATTTCCATCCTGATCAACAAAGTTACATTTCCTTACATGGAAGTTGGGAACTTGCGTATTCTCTTCCATAAAGTCTTCTATGTCTTTAGCCCTATCACTGTATTGGACTATCTGCTTTCTTCATATTGATTTGTAAGAATCAAGCATTCTTACAGACTGCATAGGAGTCTGCTGTTATATTCAGAGCAATTTACATATTTTTGTAAATTAAAAAAAATTTTTTTTTAAATTTTATTATTGAGACAGAGAGAGAAACAGACCATGAGCTGGAGAGGGTCAGAGAGAGAGAAAGACACAGAATCTGAAGCAGGCTCCAGGCTCTGAGCTGTCAGCACAGAGCCTGATGTGGGGCTCAAACCCATGAGCCATGAGTTCGTGACCTGAGCCGAAGCTGGGCGCTTAACTGACTGAGCCACCCAGGCGCCCCAGTTTACATATTTTTTAAACACCATAGATATCATGAACATATTCTTCCATTCTATGGGGTGTATCTTCAGTCATTTAATGATGTTTTTTGGTCACTGACTATGTCATATTATGGCCCTTATAGATATCATAAATATATTTTCCCCTTGCATGTCATGTATCACTCATTCATTGGTATCTTTTAAAAAATATTTAATGTTTGTTTATTTTTGGAGAGACAGAGAGAGAGAGAGAGAGAGATCACAAGTTGGGGGAGGGGCAGAGAGAGAGGGAGACACAGAATCCAAAGCAGGCTGACATGGGGCTCAGAGTCATGAACCATGAAATCATGACCTAGGTTGAAGTTGAACACTTAACTGATTGAGCGACCCAGGTGCCCCCAATGGTGTCTTTTGATGCATAACTACCAGGTATATTATGGTCCAATGTATCTGTCGTTTCTTTATGTTTTTTTAATGCACACATTAATCTTTCCTAACACAAGATCATAAAGGTACGTTCCTATGCGAACTTCCAGTTTTATTTTTTATTTTTTTTTTCTTCCAGTTTTATTTCAGTTTTGAAATTTAGACCTACAATCTGTGTGAAATAAAACATGTATATGGTGTGAGGTACAGATGCTTTTTCTACCTAAATAGTTACCTACTTGAGAGAAATGCTATTTTTATAAAAACAATGTCTGTTGTTTATTATTTTTTCTAGAAAGAGAGGGTGTCCATTCTTGTAAGAGCGGGAGGGGCAGAGGGAAAGAATCTATATTCAGCATGGGGCCTGTTAATTGAACTCAGGGCTCAATCCTACAACCTTGGGAACATGACCTGAGGTGAAATCAAGAGTCAGACACTCAACCGACTGAGATACGCAGGTGACCAAGAGAGACAGAGAGAGGAAAACTAGACACTGAAAAGAAGGCCTGTTAGTGTCTGTCAAGGTGTTGTATCAAAATGCAAATATCTTTGAGTGTGTATATGTAACATCTCTATTCTGTTCTATTATTTAGTGTAATACCACACTGTCCAAGCCATTATAACTACACAATAAATCTTAATGTCTGCACATGTAAGTCCCTCCAAGTATTCTCCCTTCAGAATATCTGAGCTCTCCTTGATCCGTTACATTTCCGTATGCATTATAGAATCTGCTTGTCCATTTCTACACACGAGGATTTTGACTGGAGTTGTCCTTCCACTACAGATCCTCTTATCGAGGTTTGATATTGTAACAGGATTACTAATGCAATTTTAAATATTCTTTTGCAAATGGATTTTCTAATCATCAGTTCCCAATCTATTTACAAATATTTGTGGATTGATCTCCAGATATCCAATGACTGATTAATCATGTATCTCCAGTTTCTCATTTTGAGTTAGCATGAATGATTTATGTAGCTTTCTATATTTAACCAACCTTGCACCGGGCAATGGTGCTAACTTTGTTTTTTAAATCAGTTTGTTAATATTTTGCTTAGGATTTTGGATCTGGGTTTACAAATATGGCATTCGCTTGTCACTTGAGAGGCTACATTTCTAACAAGGCACTGGGAGGCCACACTATTGCTTTTTTCACCGACTGGATTGAAGACAAAAAGAACCCAGTGCTGCCATTCACCAAAGACTAGGGTTTCTATTGTGACAGCTCCTCAAGGTTGCAAAAAAAATGAGCATGTGTGAATGTCCTGATGGCTTGCTGTCATGACCCCATGTGTACCTACTTCAGTGGGGAGAAGATGTGGATATAACCTACACCCCAAGGTATCACAGGTGAACAGTAATGGCGGCTTATCTTGGCAAAACTCACCCTCGGCCTTCCTCCTTCAGATCAGTCAGTTCATAGGTTGAGTCTGCTCTGTGCAGTTATGACTCTTATTAACTATGCTCTGTTTGTGAAGGTTGCTTTGGTTGTAAGCAACGGAAAATACCGGTGTGTTTCTCCCGCTGTCAAACTGCAAAGTGTTCAACTGAAAAGCCCCTACAATACAGAAGTGCTGATGCACAGGGGCACATGGACCCCAATGTTCATAGCAGCACTGTCAACAATAGCCAGATCATGGAAAGAGTCTAAACGTCCATCACCTGATGAGTGGATCAAGAAGATGTGGTATATATATATACAATGGAGTATTACATGACAATGAGAAAGAATGGAATCTGGCCATTTGTAGGAAAGTGGATGGACCTTGAGGGTGTCATGCTAAGTGCAATAAGTTAGGCGGAGAAGGACAGATACCATATGTTTGTACTCAGAGGTCTAACAGGAGAAACCTAACAGAGGACCATAGGGAGGGGAAGGGGGAAAGAAAGTTGGGGAGAGAGAGGGACACAAATAGCTTATTGTCAAATTGTTTTCCACAGAACACCCAGTGCTTCTCCCCAGAACACCCCTGTGACCCAGCAATAGCACTGCTAGGGATCTACCCAAGGGATACAGAAGTGCTGATGCATAGGAGCACATGTACCCCAATGATCATAGCAGCAATGTCAGCAACAGCCAAAACATGGAAAGAGCCTAAATGTTCATCACCTGATGAGTGGATCAAGAAGATGTGGTATATATACACAATGGAGTACTAC
>PJEM01000688.1:380010-395758 GCA_004023845.1 Helogale parvula | reverse complement strand
GCTCTAGACAGGGGTGATGGTCACAGAAAGGGACACTTGTGGGGAAGAGCACTGGGTGTTATATAGAAACCAACTTGGTAGTAAACTATTAAAAAAAAGAAAGAAAGAAAAGTCCCTACAAAGGAGTTGACCAAGAAAACTCTGGGGCCTTCAGATGCCCACTTGTGGACCAGTCATATGGTGCCATGCCTTGGGTTCTTCCTAGGAAAATTACAAACACACATTGTGAGATGGATACGCATCTAGAGATGAAAAGGGGTGAGTGCAAGGCCATTTCGAGAAGATGTGGTCAGTACTGAGGCCAACAAAAAAGTGCTAACCTGAGAGAAAAGCAAAGTGTTTGGAAAGGCAAATCATAGCCCAATTCACTGCAGATGGGATATTAAGAGAGCGAGCGCAAGGGTGCCTGGGTGGCTCAGATGGTTAAGCATCCGACTCTTGGTTTTGGCTCAGGTCATGATCTCACTGTTCATGGGTTTGAGCCCCATATCAGGCTGTGTGCTGACAGCATGGGGCCTGCTTGGGGTTCCCTCTCTCCCTCTCTATCTGCCCCTCTCCTGATTGTCCTCTCTCACTCCCTCAAAATAAATAAACTTAAAAAAAAAAGAGTTGGCCAAGATTGTTATATATTGCCAATGTGCTATTTATCTCTTTGGGTTTGTTTAGTGGTTGATTTTTCCATACACGCACAGCACACACACACACACACACACACACACACACACACACACACAGAAATGCAAGGTTATTCTCAGGCTGCAGATAGAGACATTGACTCAAAATGGGAGGAATCTGGATTGGTAAAATGCCAGGTTTACTGCTGGGCATTCCACTGAATGACAAACATCCCCAAAAGGGAGATGTTAAGGGCACGGATCATCCTCACCTAATCATGAGAGCCCAGCAGTAAAATGCTGCCTGCCCTGTGCATAAAACATAACAGTGCCCTCTGCCTACATCAGCCTCAGGAGGCGAGCAGACACAGTCGCTGAGACTGCAAACATGTGACGTTTGCAGACACCCGTGTGGCTCTGGGAGTAGAAAGTGCTATCTGTGAGGTTGGGAGCTGATGTTCTTATTCTGGCCATGACCACATGTGACCCTGGCAGGTCAAGAGGGAAAGAAGACTGAGCTGTTCCTGTAAAGGTGGTGAGGAAGCCATGACCATCACGTGAACGGAGGGACCCTCTTTAATAATTTCACTCTGCATTTCAAGTCACTATGTTGTATGTAAAAATCATCCACACTGGTTCCTTATGGAATTGCTACATCACTGATTGCACAGTCCAGATATTCCTACTAGCCCAGTGTCAAAGGATTTTAATATATCTTAATACATTTCCATCAACATGAATACTAATGTGACATCCCAAAATAGGTTTCTAAGAGCTCATCCTAGATAAGACTGCATAGTCTTTTGTTTTTCTCCCCCCAGTGAGGTAATGCAGCCTGAAAGTTTAGCTCTTTACAAGGATTTATGCAAAGGAAATTCTTTGTGCCCCAAACAGTATCATTTATCCTATCCTAGATGGTGTGTAGAAAGACACAGTGAACTCAGCTAAATGATATGTGAAACACTCTACCCATCTGTATTTATTTGCAACATAGAATCTTTCACAATTCATTCCAAAATGAAATTTCCATAGTAACAATATTTTTTAAAATGCACTGACCCATCACGTTACAAGTTCTCAGTCATAATCTGGCAGCTGTCCTTAGGGGAGCTAAAAATAAATACTGAGTTTATGGAAAACAACTCCACAAAAGTACATTCCATTTTTACAAAATGCGGTTTTGAAATAGATGGTTCGATCATATCCTGATTATCAAAATGCTTAACATTTCTCATTGTCTATTTGATGCTGAGTGATTTTAGTATATCACAAATTGTCTAAATCTTAGAGATTTTGTCGGTCTAGCTTCAACGGCGGCCAACATTTCCATTTTCTGTAGTTGGTGGGATCCACTCAGAGAAATCATGATGTCATTGTCCCTGGAATTGCATATTTTATAAGCTTGGGACTGAAAAGCCAACTCTGTCATCATAGGTCTACCATGTGATACAAGATGTGTCCGTAATCCAGGGAGCATGTAGATAGAGCTGACACCCTGACGTTCCTGAATGGGATCCTTGTTACACTCCATGGAGGTGCCACCTCAGTTAGACAAACTCTTTCGTGCCCCTGCCACACTGGCCTAAAGTCATTGATGCCAAGACTCACGTGCAGCACCAGAGGTCTGCTGGACTTTCCTGGACACCTAAGACCTCCAGCAGATATGTGCCTCCACATTTGCAGATGGCATGGATTTGAATGGCCACACTCTGCAATGAGAAATGTTCACTAACTTGATGTATTTATTTCATAAGAGCAATCTCAGTTCAAGTTCTACTGGTGGGATTTTAAGAAAACCAATGGGAGTCATCAATGGGATGTGGAGATAAAGTTGCCAACCCAAACTTGGGGGGGGGGGAGAGAAACTGGGGTGTTAGTCAGTCTAAAGTATCAACCTTAGTTAGTCTACACTGCTCACACTCAGAGATGTTGGCTGAGGGTTAAATTAGTGTTTCTCAGTGGGATGGGCAGTGAGGGATGAGATGGTGGTCTTGTGCACCCAAGGGGACAGTCAACAATCACTAGACACATTTTTGGCTGGATGAACACTACTCACATATGGTAGGTAGAGACCAGAGATGTTTCAAAATATCCGAATGCATACATGGGAGCCCGTGACACGGTAAAGAGGTGTGTAGGATCACAGAAAAGTGTGTGTATTGGTCTGTGCCCTGGTGCACAGTTTAGGAAACTCCTAAAACCCTTATAATTTCATAAGCGTTAAAAGCATTAGGAGCTCCTTGCTCTTTTGGGGTGATTTTGGGTGGGTGCCTGGATGGGGGCTGGTCACCATTAAGAGCAAGCCATGATTACAAGCTTGGAAGTTTCAATGCCTTCCGTATCCTGCAGACATGGGCGAGGGCTGGAAATGGAATTAATGGATCATGCCTCTAAGATCCCACAGTATGGGCTACGGAGAGCCTCCAGGTTGGCAAACACATCTTCACGGCGGGCGGGGAAGACACCCCCCAGCTCCAGGGGGCCAGAAACTCCAGGACCTCGGACCCTTCCAGACTTTGCCCTGTGTATCTCTTCATCTGGCTGTTCATCTGTATACTTTATCACCCCCTTTAGTAAACATGAGCGTCTCCCTGAGTTTTACGAGCTGCTCTAGCTGATGAATCAAGCATGAGGAGAACTTCTGACTTGTCCCAAGTTGGACAGAAGTTGTGGGCAATCTGGGGACCTACTGCTTGAAACTGGTATGTGTAACTGAGGCACGGGAGTCTTGGGGGGCTGAGCCCGTAACCTGTAGGGCCTGGCACTATCCACATGTTCATGGTGTCAGAATTCAGTGCAATGTAGGACACCCAGCTGATGTCTGAGGAGTGGAGGAGAAAGATGCACTGTGGGGGGCAGGGGAGGAAAATGCTGGTGTTTCTAATTCAAGTAGATCTCAAGCCCCAAATATCAGTAGTGCCAAGGTTGAGAAAGGACGTTCCTATCCCAAGAGCAGAAACTCTGCTTCTTCTCTACCTTGCTCTAGTCAAGAAGACCACATGTCTTCATTCTAGCCTCTCTTGATTAAAAACAGTCTTTCATAGGCACCTGGGTGGCTTAGTTGGTTAAGCATCTAACTTCAGCTCAGGTCATGATCTCACAGTTTGTGGGTTTGAACCCTACATCAGGCGCTGTGCTGACAGCCAAGAGCCTAGAGCCTCCTTTGGATTCTGTGTCTTCCTCTCTCTCTGTCCCTCTCCATCCCTCTCTGTCCCTCTCTGACACTTTATCTCTCTCTCTCTCTCTCTCTCTCAACTAAATAAATATTTAAAAAGAATTAAACAAAACAAAACCTTTCTGCTGGGGACCCAGCCATCTCCCCTGTCACCTTTGATGCACCTGCTAAATTTCCATATCTATTTTACAAGGATTTATCACCGCTTCCGATTTTATATGACTTCTAGCTTTGCACATTCAAACCTTGCTATCTGTCTGGTTCCTGGGGAAACTTTAGACTCTAACAAATTGTCTTCCCTATCTCTTAGTCTTTAAACTGTTATCCATGTATTCCAAAAATCTTTCTCTACTTCTCATAACAAAACTCTTCAGTAACTGTTTACACAATTCATTGAATATAAAGTCCACTCTCTAAAAGTTTCAAAGGAGCAAAGCGTGTACAAGCCAGAATATTAGTTGCAGCCTACTTAAAATAGTGACACCAATTATCTTATGGTTTTATACATGTTTCTCTACATTTTATCAATGTCTCATTACAAATATCTGATATTCCATAATAAAGTAACACTCTTTAAATTCCTGTTCTCTTAAGCAGCATTTCCCATCTGGATGGTACAAAGTTCCCCATTTAATCTCAAACTCAGGCCATGTGAACTACACTAATAGTATTTTTATTCATCATCTCCCAGGAATGATACATGTAGCAAAAGCATTTCTTATAATATACTTCTAAGATCCGATGCCCATTTGCATTATGTCAGATTGGCTTCACAATAACCAGCAAGAGTTGCATAACGGCATTCACCGGCTCTACTGTTAGCATAATCCGTAATGTGAGCATATATTTCACCAAAGCATTAGTGGTATGGCTGCTCAGATGCTGTATGTCTGCAATGACACTAAATCTAAAAACTCTCCCCCAAAATGAGCATCGTAATTGTGTAACTTGGTTTTGTCTCTTGATGAAACCTGTGGAACGCTAATTACATCCTGTTCTCTGTTGTTCGTTCCTAAATGATTAGAGGAAAGTTGGTCTGACAACTTAGAGAATTGGACTGTAAAACCACTCGGGAACACCGTTCCGTTAATTGCAAGCTAGAGAACTCAGACCAGGCCCTTTGTTGGAAAAACACTGGCAAAGCCGGACAAAATAATGTTTTAACAAGTGTTGCAATGGCCAATCAGGCCAATATTTGGGGCATTTAGGGTAAATTTTCTTCTAGGGCTGTCTCCCAATATTGCAGAGGTTGACGAAACTTTTCAATAGCCTCATTGATTTAGAGGGGAAAAACTGAGTGCAATGCCCACAGGCACAGATAAATCTCCCATGCTTTGGTTTGAGACCCCTAAATGCCATACCCTATGAGTAAGTGTAATCTACCCCAAGTGTGGCCGCGCCAGACCTAAACCCCAGTGAATCCCAAATACTACATCAGGATGATCTGGGATGAGGAGTGTGAATCAGCTACCTACTGGCAGCAAATGCAAACTGTTTTCTGGATGAAGATAAAATCATTTGAGACCTAAAATTATTCATATTTCATCGTGGGTAATGTCTGGCACTGAATCAGAAATGACTAGGTACTTAAAGAGATAAAACCACATCACTCGAACCAAGAAAAATAATAATAGAATAGGGATGCCTGGGTGGCTCAGTCAGTAAAGCATCCGACTTTAGCTCAGGTCATGATCTCAGGGTTGGTGTGTTTGAGCCTCGCGTCAGGCTCTGTGCTGACAGCTCAAAGCTTGGAGCCTGCTTCAGATTCTGTGTCTCCCTTCCTCTCTCAAAAATAAACATCAAAAACTTTTTTAAATAATAAAATAGAGCAATGAGGACCCACCCCTTTCTGTAACTCATAGGGACACCAAAAGTAAGGTTTTCATGTACAGAAGTTTTGAATACCATAGAAGCAAAATTGGCCAAATTAACATATGCAGTATATTGCATTTGAAAAAAATGCAGACTGTGTTCGTTTCAAGAATATGTGAAATGCTTTCCAAATTTGCCATGTTTCGGCTATACAGCAAATCTCAACAGTTAAAACAATTGCAGGCATGCAGAATATATTGAGCACCGACCAATTCCTAGCCATCAATAATCAAATACATGAGAAAATTAAAATGCTTGAAAAACAGGAAAGCATATTCATAAATGCTATGTATTGAAAAGAAGTCTGAGAGTATCTTAACTAAATGATAGTGAAAATGTTTTATCTTCCTAGGATAGAGATTTAGATCAGTGCACAACTATGTTTTTGTGGTTACATGCTGATATGTGTGATTTTCGCTAAAACATTCCCTCTGTTTCTACATTAAGGGCATCCAACACTTTCTCTTTGAGTTGAGAATAACACCTGATAGTCTTTTGTCTCTGTTTCTATGCAACCCTTTAGAAACATGTGCAAAGACAAATAAAAAGGATGAAAGATGTGAAAACTGAAATATAAAACTGTCACTACTTACAGACGGTGAAGTTGTATATGCAAAAAATCCAAAATAGTTTTCACAAGAATGATAGGAATAAATAAATTTACTGGTGTTGCGCAATACAATGCAGATGTATAGATTTTATTAATTTTAACTATACAAGGCAACAAACAAAATGTAAAACATACAGTATCCATAGATCAAGGAATTGAACACGAACCTATAATTCTAACACAAGACGTTCAAGACGCTGTGATGTCTATATAGAGTCATACAATATTAAGGTTAATGATACAAGAATATAGAAATAACGTATGCAGGATGCATGGATTGTAAAACACAATACAATAAAAGTTTCAATGTACCTTCAAGTTGATGTATAGATTAAATAGAACTGTATGTATAATACTAGCTCAAGATGCTAAAATTTGTGTGAATCTCCAAGTGATCAAGAAAAAGAATATATTGTTGGAGGAGGAAAAACAGGGGCGGTGAGCCTACCCTGTCATACTTTACAGTTTGAACGTGCTATAAAAAGGCGATGTGCTATTGGCAAAAGAGATTAAGCAGATCAATGGAATCACAGAGTTTCAGACAGATACACAAAGGTTTCCCATCCGAGTGAAATGGCAGAGCCGTGGAAGGAAACAATGCTCCTGTCAACACATGGCTCTGGTTCAAATGGACTCCCGAAGAGAAGGAAATGAATCCTGATCTACACAGCACACAAGAAACATCAACTCCTCATTGATCCTGGCTCTCGATGTGGACACGCACGGAGGAAAACATGACAAAATCCCTTCTTGGGATTCACATAAGGAAAAAGAGCTTCAACACGACTCAACTTGCACTAACCATAAAGGAAAGACTAATAAATGACATTTGGTGACCATTAAAAATGTCTATTCATCAAAAGTCATTATTAAGAAGATGACACATGAAACCACACAGTGAAGAGAGATAGGTAGATGATTAGATAAGAGATTGATAAGTAGGTAGTTGGGGATTGATAGAACAAATACGTGTAAACTTCTATTATTACCGTGCAAAGATTATGGTCTTTAATGTGGGTTATACCATTACCCCAAAAGGTTGCCTCTTTATAAGGTTCAAAGGAGTGATTCATTTCATGAGTGTATGCCCCATTAACCACCACCGTAAGTGGTTTTGAACCTTCTAAAGTATATTACATACGCAGCATATCGCAGAATAGGGTAACGATAATGCTCAGTAATTTGTATTAAAAAAACAAACAAACAAAGGGCCATGTTACCCACAACCTCCCTCAAGAAAGTGAGCGCTTCCCAAAACCACAAAGTCTCCTCCGTGCCACTTCCCACATAATCTTGGGCGTTTTGTTCCTTGTGATCAGTATTGTGTTTGTGGGAAGAATGCATGTTGGTGAACGCATTTTCACGGCAGAGCTGTATTAGGTAGAACACAATTTATGAATCCATTCGACTGTGGACGGACTGCTCTCCCATTCTGGAGTGGCTACAGACAACGGTGCAACACTTTTTTTTTTCTTTTTAACCTGTCTACAGGTACACATATGTGAGCGTTTGGCGGAAGAGTGAGAGGTAGGGAGTATACACCTAACCATAGAATTTCTAGGTCGCATGATGTGATAGGCAGCATCATGGCCCTGAAAGATGTCCATGTCCTGATCCCCAAAACCTGTGAATCTATTCCCTTGCATCTTCTTTGACCGTCCTGCTTTCCTGTTATCAGGGTGCTCTGGTTATATCGGGACATTCCACATAACTCAAGATTCAAGATGGAAAAACAAAGCTCAAAGGTTTAAAGCATTCTTTAAAGTCTTTGCTCCAAACTATCCACAAATAACTGTAGAAAGCTCCTGTAGCCTATCCACACATCGCTGGGCTAATTAAGGGAACTCACTCACCATTAACTTTTTTTTGGATCCAGGTTTTATGAGCCCAAGTCTAATAAAAAGAAGCATTCTTCTGACGGGAGCTGATATCTGAAGGGGCCATTATGCTTCTCCACAGAAATTACCTCTGTGCACTGAGCACGTAGTCAGTATTTTTTTATTCTAAGGACCTCAACAGACAAGTGGATATTTTCTTTTTTTTTTAAGTTTATTTATTTATTTTGAGAGAGAGCAAGAGCAGGGAAGGGGCAGAGAAAATCCCAAGCTGATAGCACGGAGCCTACAGCAGGGCTCACACTCATGAACATGAGCTGAAGTCAAGAGGTGGACGCTTAGCTGACAGACCCTCAGGCGCCCCAAAAAGTGAATATCTTCTTAAAAGTCATTTGGGGAGACACACATGAGATCTTCCAACCAGACAGAGATGTCCTGTGGAAACACACTTCAAAAGACGGTCTTCCATCTAATTGGTAATACCTGAGCACGCCCCACCATTGTCATAGACCCAGAAACATTTAAAATTACACTGTGTATCTATTACATGAGGTCTAATAAAAACACACACTCTTGACAATTGGTAGAAGCATGAGAATTTCTCGTTTATTTTCATTTCCTCAAACTGAAATCATCAGGGGGAGAAAATCACTGTTGTTTCAATGGACAGTTAATCCAAAAACCAAACTAAGGGTGGAATTCTCTAAAGAAAAAAATAAACTATAGAGATTTCTGAATTAAGTGGCTTACCTCAATCACTTTACTACATTATCCTTTAGATTTCTGACTAATTTACTAGACTGATATCTTAGAAAGATATATGTTGAATGTAACTTTGTATCATTTCACTATAAAAATCTTCTGTATGACTTCCTGTCATATTAAGGGTGAATATAAAAATCATTTAATATGGTTATGACTATTTAATATATGAATATCCTAGGATTTAAACATCTCTGAAGATTTTCCTTTCACCCTTGTTCCTGTTTGTCCAGGAAAATGAGCACAACTTTCCCTGGAGAAGACTTAAGAGAAGTTTTAAGTTCTGACGCATACCTATCCATTCCTTACAGGGTATTTCCTCACGCGTACCCCTCTTCCATTAAAAAGTCCTGCATTTAGGGGCACCTGGGTAGCTCAGTCAGTTAAGTGTCCGACTTGAGCTCAGGTCATGATCTCACGGTTCATGGGTTCAAGCCCCGTGTCCGGCTCTGTACCGACAGCTCAGAGCCTGGATTTTGCTTCAGATTCTGTGTCCCCCTCTGTCTACCCATCCCTTCCTTATGGTCTGTCTCTCAAAAATAAACATTAAAAAATTAAATCTTAAAAAAGTCTTCATCTATGAATTGCCACAAGTGTGGACACTGGGTGAGACATTATGATTCCCCACTATATTGAGCTCTGCTTTTGCCCAACAGATCTAGAAAATGTCTTGCTTTCTATTTGAGCAGCATCTCTTAGGCTACTGCATTTTCTGAAGTTCAGCCATCAATTAGCCATGGTTAGAGACTGACTTCCTATATGCTGTGATGCCTTCCTGGGCTATTGCTCTCTCACTGTACCAGACGGTTAACTGCCCTGCAGATGCCACTCTCTCAGGATCCCTTACTCATGAGGTCAAGAACGGAGTATGGCTGTCATCTTAAAAAAACTTAGAAAAAATCTTAAAAGCAAAGTCTGAAAAGATCAAATTGTTTTCATATTAACAAAATTGTGTTCCAGAACAAAATACCAGAATATTTACCGAACTATTTATAACTAGGTTTGTGTGGGTGGTTCAGTCAGTTAAGCATCCAACTTTGACTCAGGTCATGATCTTGCAGTTTATAAGTTCACGCCCTGCATCAGGCTCTGTGCTGACAGCTCAGAGCCTGGAGCTGTTTTGGGTTCTGTGTCTCCCTCACTCGTGTTCTGTCTCAGTCTCTCAAAAATAAACAATTAAACAAAAAACACTTTCAAACTAGAAATCTATACCAACCAAAAATATCTTTCAAAACACAATGAAAACTTTTTGTTTGAACACAGAAAAATCTGAAAGACTTATCACAAGCAAATCTGTTGTACAATAAATTTCACCAAAAGGAGATTATGCCAGATGGAACTATGGATCTAATCAAAGCAATTGAGAACTATAATGATAAGTATGTGGGTCAGTGTGTCAGATTTTTTATTATTTAATCTCTTAGTAGATAATTGAATATGTAAACAAATGTTGAAATGCTGGTGGTTTATAGTACATGTAAAATTATAATGCATGACATCACAGTACAGAGGAAATAGAAGTAAATTATTCCAACTTCTTTCTTTTTTTCAGTTTTTATCTTTTTCTTTTTGAGATACAGAGAGCATGGGTGGGGGGTTAAGGAAGAGAAAGAGGGGAAAAAGAGAATCCTAAACAGGCTCTGAGTGCAGAGCCAAATGCAGGGCTTGAACCCATCAACTATGAGATCATGACCTGAGCGAAAATTGAGTCAGAGGCTTAACTGACTGAGTCACCTCGAAGACCTGCTGATGTTCTTATATTCTTCATAAAATAACATCAACAGAAGGTAAATTGTAACAAGTTAAATATTTATACTATAAACATTACAAAGAAGGCCATTTCATAATAATAAAGGGTTCAAATCATGGAGAATATAACATTCCTAAATATTTACACATCTAATAATAGAACTTTAAAACACTAAATACCAGAAGTAAAAATAGAATTGAATTAGTAACAGATTTCAGTTCCCCTCTTTAATAATTGATAAAATCAGAAAATCAGTAAGTATATGGAAATAAATAAAAGATTTGGACAAATCCCATAGTCTTATTTTCACAATAGCCCCACTTTTTGAAACATGTCAGTTAAGGCATAATGGAAATACACCAAACGGCACACATTTAAGGCACATAATTGGATATTTTGATATACATGGATAACCATGACAGTGAAACCCACATTTCCCTCCTTTTCTTGGTAATTTCTCTTATATGCTCCCCCCTTTGTCAATGAGCCTTGATTCAAGGACGTAATCACAAGCAAAAGTAGAAAACATCTCACACTGCATGATAAGAATGAGGAACACGCTAACATTCACTTGTGGGGATGCAGCTAAGGACGTATTCGAGGAACACTGATAGCTCTGTATACTTGGAATAGTATATATCCACCCAGGTAGTATATCCACCCAAACTTCCATCTTAAAAAAGGCAGTCCCATAAAAAAATTTTTTTTAATTTGTAAAGGAAAGAATTAATAAAGAGATTAGAGGCAATTGACTATTTGTTGTCCATGGCATCTTGGCAAAACATGGCAAGGACACAATGATGCATGTGGCGGCGTGTCTGGTGGCTGCTGATAATGAAGGGGGAGCATAAAGGCAAAACCCCTTCCAGGATGCTACAGCACACACAATACACACACCGGAAACTATGCATCCACACTATAGAGTCCTATACAACTAAGTGACCGAAAAATGATTCATGAAAGGCACGGTTGTGAACTGTTTTCCCCCAAAGACTGCATAGATCGGTTTTCAAAGTCACAAGACAGGAAGACAAACAAATCAAAGATAACTATATAAACCAGAAAGACAGGGATTTCCATTACCTGAATTCCTCCGATTGGTTTTGTCCCTTCTCTTCTACATCAGCAACGGGTAGAGGTTGTGGTTCTTATTTAGAACGGGAACTAAAAAAAATAAATAAATCAGGTGTCTACTTCCCTCATTTCCAAATCAGTAAATTCTAACCTGCGAGGAAACACTTAAGATAACCAGCAATGGAAGCCGCGCTGTGTTTCAGAAAAGTTTATAGTTGAAAACTTTTTGTTTTTTAAGAACTGCATTTAAATTCAGCCCTGCAGTCTGCTTAATAGTTTTCCCCATAAAATATGTGATGGTCATAAATACATTAACTTTTTTTCAATTCATGTTTATTCCTTTGAGTGCCTAAGGAGTCTTATAGATGCTTAAGAATATTTATAAATAGGATTGAATGTGTGGCTCAGTTGGTTAAGCATCTGACTTTGGCTCAGGTCATGATCTCGTGGTGAGTTCGAGCCCCACATTGGGCTCTGTGCCGACAGCTCAGAGCCTGGAGCCTGCTTCACATTCTGGATCTCCCTGTCTCTCTCTGCTCCTCCCCTGCTCACATCCTGTCCCTCTGAAAAATAAACATTTAAAAATATTTACAAATAACCAATATATTTCAACTCTATATACCAACCTGAATACTGTCTCAAATTACGTCTATGACATTGGGGTTTATGTTTCCCTATTAAAATAGCATTCACATATGTTACTACCATAAGACTCTGAGTCCTCACTAACATGCTTTGAAGATCACCATAGATGGAGGGCACTTGTTGGGAAGAGCACTGGGTGTTGTATGGAAAACAATTTGACAATAAAATATTATGGGGAAAAAAAAGAAACCAGATACCTTAAAAAAAAAAAAAAGAAGATCACCATAGAAAATACATTTATTTTCCACTTTTATCTCCTTTCACTTGTTTTGTGCCCCCAATCTCTGGGCATTAAGTAACGCTATTTCATTTGGTGATTTAATCTTTTTTTAAAAAAATAGTTTATTGTCAAGTTGGTTTCCATACAACACCCAGTGCTCTTCCCCACAAGTGCCCTCCTCCATCACCACCACCTCTTTTTCCCCCTCCCCCTTCCCCTTCAACCCTCAGTTCGTTTTCAGTATTCAACAGTCTCTCAAGTTTTGCATCCCTCTCTCTCCCCAACTCTCTCTCCCTCTTCCCCTCCCCCTGGTCCTCCATTAGGTTTCTCCTGTTCTCCTTGAAACTGAACTGCGCCAATTGACTGAGAATCCTGCTTCCGTCAGTGGGCTGGGGCAGGCAGGGATTTGCTTCGGGACCTTGAAGCTCTGCATCCGTCGCAGGGACAGGCTGGCGGCCATGTTCACACATCCAACCTGTCACAACAAATCTATTCATAGACGACCCTGAGCATGAAAAGCTTCACTGCATATTTGTAACCCATTTCTTGGGGCATTTCCAGCTTCACCACAAACTATCACTATCTACCGAGTCTAGCACCCAAACCTGAACCTTTCATTCCCCACATTATAGACAGGACTTCAGTTTTCTTGGCCAGTTTCCTTAAACGGGACATTTTGGAAGCCAAGATTTTTATGATCATCATGCCTGGTAGGAAATAATGCAAAAAGAGCATTCAAAAATATATGTATTAAAAAAGAATAAAACACGAAAGGAGATGCTTTTCAGCAAATTTTGCAGATTTTGAAATGTTTAATGATGAGAAATGATGAGGTTAAAGAGTTTCATTTAATACAGGTAGACACGTAATAAAAAGTCAAATCAGTCACTGGCAAAAAAACCAAAACAAGACAAAACAAACAAAAAAACTATCCCACTCCTGTTCCCAGAGATAAATGCTATTTAAACATTTTTGGGGCACCTGGTTGACTCAGCCAGCAGAGCATGTAACTCTTCTTTTTCCTTTTATAGTTTATTGTCACGTTGGTTTCCATGTAACACCCAGTGCTCATCCCAACAAGTGCCCTCCTCCATGCCCATCACCCCCTTATCTTCTTCTCCCCCATCAGCCCTCAGTTTGTTCTCAGTATTCAAGAGTCTCTCATGATCTGCCTCCCTCCCTCTCCCCAACTCTTTCCCCCCTTCCCCTCCCCATGGTCCTCTGTTAAGTTTCTCAAGTTCCACATTTGAGTAAAAACATTTGGAATCTGTCCTTCTCTGCCTGACTTATTTCACTTAGCATAACACCCTCAAGGTCCATCCATGTTGACACAAATGGACAGATTTCATTCTTTCTCATTGCCATGTACTATTCCATTGTATAGATAAACCACATCTTCTATTCCACTGGTCTATGTGTCTGTTTTTGTGCCAATACCATACTGTCTTGATGATGACAGCTTTGTAGCAGAGGCTAAAGTCTGGGATTGTGATGCCTCCCATTTTGGTTTTCTTTTTCAATATTTCTTTGGCTCTTTGGGGGTTTTTGTGGTTCCATATGAATTTTAGGATTGTTTGTTCTAGCTTTGAGAAGAATGCTGGTGCAATTTTGATGGGGATTGCATTGAATGTGTAGATTGCTTTGGGTAATAATGACATTTTCACAATGTTTATTCTTCCGATTCATGAGCATGGAATGTTTTTCCATTTCTTTGGGTCTTCTTCAACTTCCTTCAAAAGTTTTCTATAGTTTTCATCATACAGATCTTTGACATCTTCGGTTAGGTTTATTCCTAGGTATTTTATGGTTCTCAGTGCAATTGTGAATGGGATCAGTTTCTTGATTTCTTTTTGCGTTGCTTCATTATTGGTGTATAAAAATGCAACCAATTTCTGTACATTAGTTTTGTACCCTGTGAGTTTGCTGAATTCATGAATCAGTTCTAGAAGGTTTCTGGTGGAGTCTGTCAGGTTTTCCATGTAGAGTATCATGTCATCTGCGGAAAGTGAAAGTTTGACTTCTTCTTTGCTGATTCTGATGCCTTTTAGTTCCTTTTGTTGTCTGATTGCTGATGCTAGGACTTCCCACACTATGTTAAACAACAGTGGTGAGAGTGGACACCCCTGTCGTGTTCCTGATCTCAGGGGGAAAGCTCTCAGTTTTTCCCCATTGAGGATGATATTTAGCTGTGGGCTTTTCATAAATGGCTTTTATGATGTTTATGCAAGTTCCTTCTATTCCAACTTTCTGGAGGGTTCTTATTAAGAAAAAATGCTGTATTTTGTCAAAAACAATGTAACGCTTGATCTCAAGGTCATGAGTTGAAGCCCCATGCTGGGTGTAGAGATTATTGACACATAAAAAAAATAAAATGAAAGTCTCATCTATCCTTCCGAGAAGATTTATACGTGAGCAGACCTACATTTGTGATAACTAGGTGAACTCTGCAGTGAGATACTAAGTGGGTGGTCTTGTCTGGCTGGCTGAGACTTCTGATGTCTTAAAGTCATGCTCACATCTTGCTTTCCTGTTTGCTTACCCCTCTTTGTACCTGTTTCCTGCATGGGCCATCTCAGAGACTCAAGAACACTCCCTTCCCTCCCAGCCCCTGAAGGTGCTAAGAACTCAGACAACTACTTCCTGTGCTCACAGGAACCACCTCGTTCTTCTTAACCATCAGCTCACCAGGTGGGATTTCTACTCGGGCAGAAAGCCAGGCTCACACCATAAAGTCCTTCTTTCTTAGACACCCACCATCTTGGATGCCTGTTGGGCAATGTCAAAAAAAGGAAGAATTGGCTGGTGTAGCTTGCCACTTTTATAGTTGTTTGGTGCAAGAAGGGTGCCCGCGTCATCGTTGGAAAGAGATGTTCTAGCACACTGAGTCCATTCCATGTTAAGGGTGGTGAATACGAGGAGACTCCTGCTTCCAGAAATACCATGGACGCGTTTGTGTGCAAATGCACACATTTAAAACACCTACCATATTGCCTACTCTATAAAGTGAAATGCAAATCTAAGAGGGTGTAAATTTAATAGAAATCCTTGAGGGTCAGAAAACCAGTATATTTAAATCAAATAAGTCTGCTGCTCCTGGTATAGAATTTGCAACTTTTAATTTTTTTTTAATTTGAGAGAGGGAACACAGTAACAGGGGAGAGAGAGAGAGAGAGAGAGAGAGAGAGAGAGAG
>PJEM01000688.1:281777-379910 GCA_004023845.1 Helogale parvula | reverse complement strand
TCTACTGCAGGTGACACTGCACAGTAATCATACCCTTATTAGCAAAGTGTTTACTCACATAGGCTCCTCACTTTCTCATTTTAAAACCTCTAGACCTGAAGTTAATACCATGATCCACAGTTTCATTCTCTTAGCCTATAACAGACCTACTGTATTTCCAGCTATTTTTATCACTTGTTTATCTATATTGCTTACTCAATATAGAGCTTTGGGATTTACTTGTTTTGCATGACTTCATTCTTAACTCCAGGTAAGATTCTTGTTTGTACAAATCACGAGTAGATCTTCTCAACAGCTGCTTGGTACCTGGGAAGTTTTCACCATCCTGTGACACAGTAACATAAGAATTTTGTTCACAAGAAATGCTGGCTCCCGGCGGTTTTCTCACATCAATCAATTTGCTAACAACTGAAATATGCTGAAATTTAGAAGGCAAATAGTAGTTTCATGAAAACGGTCCCAAGGTCTCTTGTATTTGGGAGATTCGGAGCTCAGCAAGAATGTACCAGCTTCTACATTTAAGGACATTTTGAGGGATGTCTGGGCAGCTCAGTGGGTTAAGCGTCTAACATTGGCTCAGGTCATGATCTCATGGTTTGTGGGATCGAGCTCTGCATCAGGCTCTGTGCGAAGAGTGTGGAGGCTGCTTGGGATCCTCTCTCTCTCTCTCTCTCTCTCTGCCCCTCCCCTCCTTTCTCTCTCAACAATAAACACGGGAGAAAAAGACATTTTGACATTAATCACATGCTAATGACATTAGTTCATGGAACACATCCAATTTAGCCATTCATATAGCTTTTGATTTTGTTTTAATTATTCAGAAGCATCTGCAAGACAGGGGCTCAAGGAAGGCACTTATGTGTAGATGTCAGAACACTGAATCCTAGATTTCTGAAAAATTGAGCCTCTTTTGACTTTTTTAGTTCTTGGCCAGGGAATCAGACATAAGAAATGTGAGGTCTGAAGTTCTTTCTACAGCCTTAGGAAATCTCCTTAAACTTTCTTGAGAGATGAAGAGAATTGGTAATTATCAGTAATAAAAACAATTATTTTGTCTTCAGACTGTTTTTCCCAAAACTTAGCCATGCTGCAACTTCTACATCCTTCAACTGTGTCATGTTTTAAAAAATTTCTCTATGTAATATAGAGGCTTGTGCTGGGTAAGAGCTACTAGTTTTCTTTTTTAGTTTCTTTTCTTCCCTCCCCCCGAGAATTGGAAGGAAGGGTCTGCCCCCTTTTCTGTCAGATCTATCACTAACTTTGTGCCAGAGGAGTCCTCTGTATTAACTACTTTGCCAGGAGACACAGCCGTGTGTCTTTCTAGTTGTCATCAAAATTCACCACAAGGGCCAGCTCGGTTCCATGTGGGAAACAAAAGAACACAGATGCTGAGTGACCCTAAAAACATCTCCTAACCTCTGGGGTGGAAACTTGCCTCTTCAAGAGCTTACGCAGCCCAGCACTAGGGTCTTTAGAAAAATCCCGTCCACGCTGCTAATGAACAGTAGACCACCGACCAAGGGATTCAACTGCTATCATTTCAGATCATTCCTACGGTGCACGAAGGAACCATAACCAAGTTATTTTAGTGGTTTATTTTCCCCGGGATGAAGTCAGATATTCCTGTAACATGCACCCACCTGCCGCGGAGAGAAGGCAGCACAGGTGGTATTGTTTAGAAAGGCATAGCAGCATCGACAAAGGATTAAGCAGGAGAAGGTTATGGTCATAGCCTTTTATGTGCTGGGAGGTCAGATCACACAGGATGCTTTGCTTGCAGCCCCTGCAGACCGTCTCTGGTCTCTTTAAACGCATGGCAATAAATTAGGCTGGGCAGGATCTCCTCCCGGGAAGCGGTCCGTGTTCGGCTTGCTTTCCAATTCTTCATCACAAGCGAAGCTCAGAGCGCCCTTCGGAAACATCAGATGTCACCATTTCAATCACAGCTGGGCGAGTCTGTCTGCTTTCCCCAACCTCACGACCTGCCATTCATCATCAATGAAACGTTGACTTTTTTTCCTTCCATTAAATGTCACCGAATAAAATATCACGCTTAAAAGTGGTTTGTGCTATAAATGTACAAGATATTTTATTCATATGAACTGTTGAAAAGGTGGCAGGCAGTTGGTTTCTATTTCACGGCTTGCAAGACCTCTGAATTTTAAATCCTTACAGGATGGGTCAAAATAATAGCTAAGAAGATAATCTTTGCAGCTAGAAGGCTCTGGGGGAAATAAAAGAAGCTGATCAACTGGACACCAGAAAGTATATAAATTCAGTGTAAAATCTAGCCATTATGAAGATGCATACAGATACTGGGAACTTAAGTACTTAGGGAAATGGGTTCCCTGATGCCAGGCAGGGTCCTAGATTCACGTCCATGACAAACGGAGCAGCAGGTGAAGAGGACGGAAATGAAATGCAAACCCATATGGTCTGGATTGTTTAGCACGAACGGGACTATAAGTGCATGGACTCCAAGGACAAAAGGGAACTGAACATTCTTCCCAATTCGTAAAAATAAAAACAATTAGTCCAGATGTATGTGTATTTACAGGTATCAATGCTGGTCAATTTAAAGGGCAATTACTGAACGTTTAGAAAACAGAATGCCTAGGCTCCCCCTTTCGCCTACCTTTTTTTTTTAAGGAGAAGAAATCTCCTGTCTGGTTCTGGATGAATGCTGGATGTTAAGGGGTGGCCCCTTTGCAAGAATCCTGATTCAGACAGAACTTAACCAAGTTAGCCGTATGTTTGGCTCCAAGGTTGTGCTAGGACAAGGTATGGGTGCTGACGTGGAAAGAAAGCATGCTCCCAGTTTGCCCCCTTTTTTGATTACAGCTAGCCCTGCCCAAATCAGCAAGAAGTAGCAGCTAATACAAAGTAAGGCACATGACAGACACAACCATCCCACTGGATTTCATATAAGGGGTCCTAGAAGTTTCTTTTCTACGGAGCATTTCAGCACACCCCAAATCTATGGGGAGGAGAGGACAGTGGTCTCTTGAGGTCATGGCTGATGAACTCAGAGGTTTCACCTTGATTCCTGGCTTCAGAAACGAACAATTCCAAATACAGACACCGTTTTGTCTGAACAACAGGCTATCGCAAGCAGAGAGGATCCCGGAGAAAATGTGGGCAGGAAAGGTGTATGTGCCGTGAATCGAGTGTGTTCACAGCAGGTTCCCTCCCTCGCATGTTACAGCTCTTCATTTTCAACACAAGCTCACACTTGTCACATTCCATCGCCGCGCACGGCAAGTTCACAAAACAGGCTCTCCTCCTGTAATCAATACTTCGTCCCAGAAAATACATTCTTCTCCGGCAAGAACTGGACGCTGCACTCCAAATGGGGTATTGGAATGGGAAATAGTGTCGAATGCATTCAAGATGAATAGATGGATATGTTGATATGTGTATTAATATTATATTTGAAACTATTAAAGGATGAGGAAACGATTTCTTATTCTAGAGCATTTATGTAAAGCAAAAGATACATAGTATATATCATACTATATACTATGTGCATACCCTACACTACACTATACTATGTACCATATATATTATATTATATTTACCTGTCGTAAATGTACGACAGCATAAAGATGTATATAGAACAAGTATATTTGCAACTATATAAAATATGTATTTTTAACATACATAATATATATTTGCAACTTTATACAATATTTATAAAATATAAAAAATACATAAAAATAGATATTTAAAATACTATATACCATACTACATATTATATGCTACATTATACCACGTATAATATATACATATATTTTATATATAATTATATGCATATTACATACACATAGTATATTATTATGTACGATGGTATATATATATATATAGTATATTATATATAGTATATTAGTGTGTTTGTGACGCTATACTATACATGTTTGCAACTCTATATGATACATGTTTAAATGTCCATCAACTGATGAATGGATCAAGAAGATGTGGTATATATACAATGGAGTACTACATGGCAATGAGAAAGAATGAAATCTGGCCATTTGTAGGAAAGTGGATGGGCCTCGAGGGAGTTATGCTGAGTGAAAGAAGTCAGGCGGAGGAGGACAGATACCATATGTTTGCACTCATAGGTCTAACAGGAGAAACCTAACAGGGGACCATGGGAAGGAGAAGGGGAGGAAAGAGTTGCGGAGAAGGAGGGAGGCACATCATGAGAGACTCTGGAATATAGAAAACAAAGTGAGGGCTGAAGGGGGGAGGGGGGAGGGGGGTCAAGGTCATGGAGAGTGGCACTTGTGGGGAAGAGCACTGGGTGTTATATGGAAACCAACTTGACAATCAACTATATGAAAAAAATCAATAAAATAAATAAATGTTAAAAATTTTTAAATAAAAATTTTAAAAAATAAATAAACTGAATTGTTTGGAAAAAAAGAAAAGCAAACGTTGTATGTAATAAGCTGCCATTGCTTTATTATTTCTTGTGGATGAGGATTCTTTCCCCAAACTCAAAGCTTCACTCCCGTGGGTATATTTGAGCAGACCCACCCCAGGAAAACTCCTCTGCTCCCAGTTGGATGTGTCCGCTATTTTTCCTAATGGAAAGTATTTCAACTGACCCAATTTACAGTTCAGCGAAGGTCTGAGTTGGTTCCTAATACGCACAACCTTCTTCCCACATTTATACCAACTCTCCCTGGAAGACTGACAAATTAGGGAATGTAGTGACTTTCACATAATGAGATCTAAATGGTTGTTCCATAGTATCTTACACCCAGCTGACTATCAGAAATATCAGCCCCCAACAATTAATTCATTCCCGAAATCCTGCCTTTTCCAAACTTCTGGATTCCACATCTGATTACAATATACATCACGTTCTACACGGGTGTTCGTCATTTTAAACTCTAGATTTTGACTCTATTCATAGGACGTTTCATAACAGCAGATTTAATCACCTTTGCTTCCCAGATGTTACTACAGCTGGGCAGCGACATCAAAAATAACCACCAAGTTTTCATTGGACTTTATATCAAACAAAAACTATTTCTCTGAATTTAAAAGTATAACCAATTTAGCAGAACACATTTCCCAAGTAGAGTTCAATGTGTTGTCGAAAATGTTTATTCTATAACATAGATGTTTGGAAAAATGTTTATTCATTTTTGAGAGAGACAGACAGAGCACGAGGAAGGGAGAGGGAAAGAGAGAGAGAGAGACACAGAATCCAAAGCAGGCTTCAGGCTCTGAGCTGTCAGCACAGAGCCTGATGTGGGGCTCAAACTCATGAACTATGAGAAAATGACCTAAACCAAAGTTAAATCCTTAACCGACTGAGCCATCCAGGTGCCCCAACCACAAAAATAGATCTTAAGAGCATACGTTTTGGGAAGTTTTCTTTAAAAGTTGTCTCTTGCAATGTAGATCATTTCTCCATATTTACACAATAGCAATATTCCATAAATGTTGAAGTTCAATAATTTCTTGTTTTCCATACTTACAAGGCTTTTCAAAATAAACAAAATGGAAAACAGCATGCAAATAGAGAAATCAATTGTGCAGCTCATTATTAACAAATTCTAAGGACTGCAAACAATTTGTACCTCGGGAGTATAAATGTATTTGCAACCATAAACAATGAACTGTCAAAATAAATTTACCAGAAGTCAGTTAGTTAGTGAATCATGTGAGAAATTCTTACTGTGTAATTGGAATTAAGATAATTGGCTTGTTTCTTTAACCCATGTGGAAAAGTCTGGGATCTTCAACATCGTGAAATTTCAGTAGAATTCTAGCAATTTTAGTCCTAATTTTTGCTTCCTCTGCAAATTAATGTTCATTTGATGAAATTCACATTTATGAAATTTATGAAACTTACATAGTATTTGGCCACATAACACATGTCTTTTTTGGAGTTATAGATTCCTGACAAAAGACTTCTAAGAATGGTAGTTTATACCATCTTATTCAATTTAAACCTTAGATATCATGGACTCAATAGCCTGCTTTTAAAAAATGACTTTCCCCACTTTTTTGTGATTCAGAAGGATGAAGTGACTTGTAAATTATTATTCGTTCTTTAAATTAACTGTAAACATTTATAGGATTTTAATCTTTGGATACATTTCAAATGTTAATGATTTTAATATTCCATCTGTGCAAGGGTATTTGCTGACATAGGACACAGGCTATCTTTTTACAATTTGGTACTGTGTAACTACAAACTTATGATTTATCTCATGTAAATATTATATGTGTATAAGTTACATGTTTACATTATTTCAACTTGCTAACTGCGTACATCACTGCCGCCTTTTAAAGCCACATTCAAATATATTCCATTCTATGTATGACAACATTTTTCTCAGAGATAAAATAGTGGATATATATTCATGAAAATGTAAGTAGAGAATAAGACAAAGCAGAGAGGACGGTCGACTTCTACTTAAAAATGTGTTTTCCAAAGTATTTCAAAGTGTTTCTCAATGAAACGCAAGCAGGAACACTGTGACCCCGTGTTAGTAGGTTGCTAAGACATGATAGGATGTGTTGAGGGGAAAAAGGGTGGAAATAAAATAAACATTTCCTGCTCTTTGGTAAGGCCACCGCAGTCACAGCTCAGGGTGCTTCTAATTCTATGCGCTGCAAATAAGTCTCCTTCCTAATTTTCCTGACTCTTCTCTGCATGAAGACTTGAAGACTTTGTACACTTTTGATAGCATTGCACCCTGTAGTCAAGGGAACTAAAAGGTGACTTTTAATTTTGGTAAATTACCTCTTTTCCCCTTTTCCCAGCTATTCTGTCATTGCTGCTCTTTCCTTCACAGTTCTGTCTAGGTCATTGGATAAAACTGGAAAGGACATAAGCTGAACAGATCTGCAATTTTAGTGTACATGTTTATTTCAGTTCTCTTTAAACATTCCACACCTTACCTTCAAGGAAAAAAAGGGGGGAGGGCAAGAAATGGTCCTGAAGATTTTTTTCCCCACTGGGTAATTCAGATATTTTCTTTAATGATTAAATAGGTCTTGTGTGTACATGTGTCTATTTTTTGAACAGGAAATCGATCCTTTGAAGCTGAAAGATTATGGAGTAATCTTGGTTATCCTAAATTGGCTGAAAATAGTTACAACACTACACAAATGGGTGAATTTAACTATCACGTTGCCCAAAGGTATTCTCTATAGACATTGGCAAGTGTTGAAAAGAGTTTGATCAAGTTTGAGATGATCAGAGATTACAAAGTAAATAGAAATTGAGTAATCATTTGACACCGGAAATTAGTCAATGTATGACAAGAGAAGAAATAGATCAAACAGCCTTTCTACTAATACTTAGCTCAAGGTAAAGAGAAGTCAGTTGAGAACAAATTGCAACAGCAGACAATCTAATAAATGACAGTAAAGAGGGCAGATCTGCCAAATCAGTGTCCAGGTTTCTCCCTGAAAATCTGCTGAGGGAGAAGTCTCCCACATTCTGGAAGTGGCCTCTTGTGATGGAGTAGGTCTGCCCAAAAGTAGAGGAAGCAGGGTGTCCCAGAGCAGGAAGGAATTCCCCCCCAAAACCAAACTAATCACCTTATACATAACCATGACTCAAACTATTTGAAAACATGATATCTAGGTCTCCTTTTCACCAGACTCAATATCTCCTCCCCCATAGAATAGTTCCCATATGAGAGGATTTAGATTCCTCATCTTAACCTCTTCAACATTCTTTGAATACATTCCTCTACACAAATGCTTCTTCAAAAATGGAACTCAGAACTGAAGGCTCTAATCCAGGTACCAACTGACCAAGGCGAGGGAAAAGAGGTTTACCACTGAGAGGCGTTTCTGTAAGGATGCCTTTGCATCTGACTCCCTGACACTACACTTTGGAAAAAACAGCCCACCAAATCTTTGGCCATGACATCCCTAAACCAATTACGAATTGTGCTTTCTCTATAGTTATGCTAAATATTTCTGAACTTAAGTGCATATCTCAATATGTAATTTCTATCTATTCTTATTCTTCCATTAACATAATAGCTAATTCCTTCAAATTTCATGCCAAACTTCACATTTTCCCTACATGGGATTCATACATTTATCTAAGTTATTGATAGAGTTGTTGAAGAAGCTATATTGGGTAAGGGTCTTCCTTGTCAAGTTTCTCTCCAAAAAGTCATCTTTTTTTGACGTGCCTCCATCAACTGTGTCATTTTACACCCATATTGAATCCTTTGCAATTTTGCATCTCCCCCCTATGGACGTGGTGATACACCGATGTTCTGTCTGCTTCGGTAAGCACGACTTTCATATTTTGTCTTTTGAGGATTTCTCCTCTTTCACCGACCTGTGAAATATTAGCGCCCCCCAAGTTTCTAGTCTCATCAACTGGGTTTTCACACCACCGTTCCTGGGTGGGTAATTGTATCTTTTGTTGAGTGTGAACTTTAAAGGGAATATCCAACTTTTGAGAGCTTGTGTCTACCCGATATCCATAAGCTGCGATAAATGGAAACTTGGCCCAGATAGGTCTCTCTTCCAACGTGTGCGGTTTCCATTTTCGACCATTCAGAGAATGGTCACAAGTGAAGATTTTGGGTCTTTGCCCCCAACCCACCCAGTTAAACACCATACCATTGTGAACGTTCTTCTGCGCTATCACTTTTGCACAGCATTATAATTACCAATTTTGAAAAAAAGGTGTGTGGTGTTTTGGGTGATTTTTGGTTTTGGTTTTGTTTTGTTTTTTTTTAAGAAAAATGGGATTCTAGATCATGAAAAAAATACCACGTGCCATTGTAGAGATACAGGACAGTGCACCAAGTAGGAGTTGAGGGGCACCTAGGTGGCTCAGTTAAATGTCTGACTGTTGATGGATGCTCAGGTCATGACCTCAAGGCTCAGGAGGTCAAATCACATGTCAGAATTGAGCCTGCTTGGGGTCCTCCCTGCCCCACCACCACATACATGCACACTCTCACGATAAAAGAAACTTAAAAAAAAATAGTTACATTTTAATCCTCAAGACATGCACACAATGAATGCCCAAATATTGCTCCTGGCTTCCGACATCAGTGATCCATTTTGCATCTGCTCATCTGCACTCTGCGACATGTTGGTCAACAAATTTAGCAGCTTGTGGATGAAGACAGAAATTGGCACCAAGATGTGTGGTGTCATACCTAAAATTGTGGAAGCAGCTTTGGAATTGGTTAATGGGCAGAGGCTGGGAAAATTCCAGAGGTATAGGCTCTAAAGAGCCCACGTTGCCATGAATGGACCTATAAGGGTCAATCTAAAGAGGACTCAAAGAAAGATGAGCAGGAAAGCGCCACCTTCTGAGTGAATCCCTAAGGGGCTGTAAGCAGATAATGGTTAACACTATGGACGGCAAAGCCATTCTGCTGGGGTCTCAGACAGAAATGAGGACCTGTTCTTGGACACTGAGGAAAAGTTAACCTTACTCAAAGTGGCCAAGAATTTGGCTGAACAGAGCTCATGCCCTAGTGTGTTGGGAATGGTAGACTTTGTGAATGGGAACATTGGATGTTCAACACTTCGCTTAGAAAAGCAGGAGAAACCTAATGGAGGACCGGGGGAGGGGAAGAGGGAAACAGAGTTGGGAGAGAGAGGGATGCAAAACTTGAGAGACTACTGAATGCTGAAAATGAACTGGCGGTTGAAGGGAAAGGGGGAGAGGGGAAAAGAGGTGGTGGTGATGGAGAAGGGCACTTGTGGGGAGAGCACTGGGTGTTATATGGAAACCACTTTGACAATAAACTATTTAAAAAAAAAAAGAGCTTCAGCTGAAGGAGCACCGTGGGTCCATCGAAGCTGTTTGCAGAAGATGGGGAAATAGAAATTGTTTGAAGAGAAGATGGTTCGTGAAAAAGGAAACAGACCGCAATGTTCCAGAAAGTTCTCAGCCGGTCCTTACCAAAGAGAATGGATGGGAAAACGTGTTGGGGAGAGAACAGAGGACACAGAACCAAGTGAGGAGGTGATCGACAGCTGTCTAAACAGATAGACATAATATTTTGTCCAAGATGGTAAAACCTTGACCATGAAGGCAACTGAGAGGTCATCAAGACTGCCCTTCCCTTTAGAGGGTCAGGGAGCCTGACTAAGCAGGGAAAAGGTGAGAACGTTCTTGGGTGCCCACAGCGCAGCTCTGCCAGGCACAGGTCGGGAGAGCAGAGCATGGTACCAAAGTGCATTATCCTCCAGCCTCAAGGTCTAGTAGAATTAGCCCAATGGGTTTAAGACTTGGCTCAGGACCTAATGCCCTTCTTTCTTTCTTCTTACTCCGTTTAAAAATTTTTTTAAATGTTTTTATTTATTTTTGATATAGAGAGAGACAGAGCATTGGGGGGGGGGGCAGAGAGAGAAGGAGACACAGAACCGGAAGCAGGCTCCAGGCTCTGAGCTGTCAGTACAGAGCCTGACGCGGGGCTCGAACCCACAAACATGATCTGACCTGAGCTGAAGTCAGAGGCTTAACCGACTGAGCCTCCCAGGCGCCCCTTCTTACTCCATTTTTAGTTGGGAAGATCTGTCCTATGTCTGCCTGACCACCTCGTTTTGCAATCACACAGTCTGGTCTTCCAGGTTCACAGCCGGTGAGGAAGGAATGTTCCTCAGGAGAAACAGTACGGTGAGCCTCACCTACACCCGATTCAAATGTTTAAGATACAGAATGTGAAAATTTTCAGAGTTAGAAAAGGGAATGCCTTAAAAATAACCATTTCTCTTTGGATTTTTTAAATAAATATTAATATTCCGCCCTGGCAGGATCCACCGCCACCTGTCATTTATAACATGTGAAATGAGTCTTAATGCAAGTGCTTTTAATAGGAATAGACTTTCAGGATCTCATTCTAAACTAAATCTTTAGATGAAAATTCACAGCTGGTAGGCCTGCTGCCACCATTATGAATTATAGTTATTGAGTCCCGCAGTCATTATAATTAAATCCCAGTAATCAATGTTGACGGACTGTCACTGCCCATATGGTAAGGTACCGTTTTACTAGATTAGCGAAACCATCACTAAGATGTAAGGAATATTAAAAAGTTCCGGCATGGAAACCTTTTTACTCTTCTTAATTTTGTGTAATACTTCATAATGTAATTCCTGGTATTAAAATATCCCATGACATTGTTCCGCATTTAGGGGAAACTGGGTTATATTGTTGGAGGCTTCCTTCCCACAAAGACTTAAAAAATTCAAGGCTGATGTCTGTGTACTAGTGTGCGAAGATGCATTTTTAACACATTTGGTTGAAGACCTATTGCATTATGGAACCACTGTGTATTGCACAGAGAGAAAATCAAAGTTCATGAAAAGCAAATGGGAATTTCAGCACCGACAGTCAAGCCTGTGGTGTCCCTCCTGGTCTCCAAGAGGAATGCTTCAGGACTTTTCTTCTGACCTTGACACACTCCGTTCCTGCCTGACTCCTTCTCAGGTGATGAAATCAATCTACAAAAATGCAATCTACAGAAAACCAACAATTACTCTTCCCAGCAACTTTGTCGTCTGCCTATTGCTTTCCATTGTTATTGTCACCAGTTAACAGACTTCATAGCTTATGAGAAATGTATCATCTTACTGTGCTGGTGTCCAGTGTCCAAACTCAGGCACAGAGAGACAAGGTCAAGTTGTGAGCAGTTTACCATTTCTTTCTGGAGCCTCCAGGGAGAGTCTTTTCCCGCAGGATTCCAGCCTCTCCAGGCTCCTGCATGCTTTGTCTCAAGGCACGAGGCTGGTATGCAAAGAGGCTACAGTGGATTCAACTCCGAACTTTTTTAATCTCTTCAATTAAGAATTGAAAACATGGAAAATAAAACTGCCTTCATACAAACATCATGATCATTTGCAAAGGAAATGAACGTTTATGTGTCAGAAAAACGAATTTGCAGCAGCTTGTGATACTGAGAATCAACTCAAGCTTCTCCGAAAACGCTTGACTTTCCTGCATTTTCTAAAGCGTACATTGCATGCTAGCACCGGCTTCTTGATTTAGGGGACAGGCCCCTGCACGCAGCGAGGATCCCTGAGTCACCTGTAACTCGTCCTCCGCGCTAACACTGGAATATTTTAATGACACAGGAAATGCAGCACCAGCACTGAAAACCCCTGATGAGAACAGGCCAGGTCAGCCTTGCAAAATGGAAATCTAAGTTTGCAAAAAATCAAAACCAAAAATAAAAAAAAACCACCATCTGGGGACCATGCAGAGCCCTTTGGAGAACACACTATACTGGCCCAATTGACATGAATATTCTGCAAACAAGTAAAAATGGTCGTCTTCTTGGGCCCGTATAAGGAAAAATTTCGATTGCCTTTCACATCAGCATTTATAAGAGGTTTATTTAGATCATGACCCCGTGGTGCTGTGGTTAAGATTTGAGACAAGTTAGTTACATGTACAGCTTCCTTAAGTTCTTAAAATTCTTCCTTCCCTCCTGGTGCTTAACCACAGGCCCCACATCCGGCTCTGCAAGACAGCCCTCCATTAACTGCAAACCCTGCAAGGTGAACACAGGGCGGCGCCTCGCAGGGGGCGGCGTGACATAGGATGTAATCCATTGTTTAGACAATATTCAAAACCGGAGTACACGCCATTCAAGTACAAATATTCAGAAATGTAGGTGTTATTCTAAACTGTAAAACCAACAGATATACAATCAATGTTTTCTAGCTTTAATTATGTGATCAGGAGATAAAGTTGGGAATTAAAACCTGGCCAGATAAAATTTGAAAATGAAGTTGCTTATGTGCAAATAAGCCAGGAATCAAGAAGGGGTGTCACATTTCCAGTTAGAAGGTTTGGGATTGAAGGAGAATAAAAACAAAATAAAAAAAAAAAAACAATAAGAAATGTGAGGGGTGCAGCTCAGGCTGTGCTTGGAGGCACATTCCTAGCAGCAAACACTTTTCTTAGCAATACGGATTATGAATAATTACAACTTCCAAAGAAGCAGAACCCTTAGGAGCCAAAACTCGTGCACTTGCAAAAAGTAGAGAAAATCATGACAACATAAAGGTGTTTTCTGGAATATTGTCTGTTGTCAGAGAACACACATGATCCCCGATAACAGTAAACAGGTGTCACCGAAGGTAGCATGTTATGGTCTCAGGGAGCGTTAGGGTCCTTATGCTACCTATTGCATAACTTTGAAATGCGCAAATTATCTCGAGTACAGGAACTACCAATACTCACTCAAGAAAATACAATGTTAGTATTCTAAATCTATTAGAGAACCCGAATTCATAGTTAAGATAGTCCCAGTAAGAACTGGTTGGTGCATACTATCAAATTGTTGGTGCATTCTATCAAATATTTAATGACAAGACATTCTACCAAATTATTGGTGCATTCTATCAAACAGTTAATAAGAAGACGTTCCTACTTTTTGCCCTAGTGTAACACTGGAAACGAAGGTGTATTTTTCCAGTAATTCTAGGAGGTTCAGATCACCAGGATAACAGGAAACAAATGTTCCAAAAGGAACTGCACACACCAGTGTCCCTCATGAGAAAAATATAAAAATCTTTAACAATGCATTAAAAACTCTAAATCTAGCCACATATAAATGTTAATACATCAGGATCAAGGTAGGCTGGCTTTTAACACACACACACACACACACACACACACAGACACACACACACACACACACACACACACACACACACACACACACACCTCCTTCCAAACCCCCACCACCACCTACAACCCACCCAACCCAAAAAATCCCAACCACCATGACTGCAACAGCAACAAAAAATAAACCAACACATGAACCTAAGAGATGATGATCTATAGAAAATCAGACAGGGTGTTTCAAAAAGATGCCACATCCAATCTTGATAAAACTTCTCAGCAACCTCACAAGAGGCCTGACTCAGCCTTTACAAAGAGCATCTAAGAGAAATCTACAGCTATAAGTAATAATGGCGAGTGATCAATTTTCCCCCAGTATCGGAAACAGAGGACCAGGGTATCTTTTCTTGCCTCTTCAGAGTTAAACTAGAATTCTTAGCCGGTATAATGGGCCATGAAAAATTAAAGCCATGCAGATGGGAAAGGAAGAAAACAAGAATTGACCTTGCTTTGCAGAGGACATTCGTGTCTACACTGATAACCCCATAACCCTAAAGGATCTCGAATAAAATGTTCTAAAACAAAGGACTTTATCGATGCAACTGGCATCAATTCAATACAAAAAATTCGACTGGATTTATATATACTAACAATGAATGGTTGCTTAGGGGCCTGCCCCTAACATGCCACCTGGGCATAATGAGGGTTTTCAATAAAAGTTATGGAAGGGACAGTTATGTGCAAAGACATTGAGACCCGCCCCCTGAAAGCAGGAAGTCATCTCTCACATGAAAGATGTCAGCCCCCCACCCCAGGTCCCAGGGCATACAGATATCCGGGTCACCAGTGAGGGGAAATTTAGAGCTGGAAAGAATAAATGAACAGTATTAACTGGTTACTTTTTACCAATTTATATCCCAGCCCAAATTCTGCTTAGAATTCCTTACTAATTGAAGCTCTAAGTTAGTTGTCTTGTCCATTCCTCATGGATTTACTGCCCAGTAAGTAGAAGCATTGACTGGTTTGGTCATTTTACACCTCAATTTCATTGTTGGGTGTATGTACATGTATAACGTTGGTTTTGCTTCTGTTAATCTGTCTCCTTTAAAGTTAACTCTTAATCCAGTTGGAAAACTCTGAGGGGTAGAGAGGAGTTTCCCCTTCTTTTCAGTTAGAAATTAAAATTTAGAGAAAAACATCACTTATTATGGCACAAAACATCACCTGTTAAAGCACAGAACAAAATACGTGCAAGACCAGCAGGCTGGCATAAACAGATTTATGAGCAAGATTAGAGAATATTGGACACGAGTCCATTCTCCTACAAGTGATCTCTGGGTTTAATACAGTCCCAAACAATTCACAGTAAGGGTTTTGGAGAAACTGATGGACGTTCCTAAAATTTATATATGAAAGCAGAACACTGAAATAGACTCACATATTGATTGATTTTTGACACAAGTGAGTCAGGAAGGGAAGGAGTTTCAGGAGATAAGTTGACCAAAGTAAAGCCATTTAGGTTTGTAGGCTGACCCTTAACGTAAAAGCCAGCAGATCATATGAATCACAAGATCCCACTCCCGGTGGCAGTAAAAGTCACAAAAACCAGACACTCCTAAGATTGGTCCTTGTGGGTAATTCCACAACACTAAAATAATGGAAAATCGACCCAAGGTAAACAATCAACCCAAAGTTAAGAGTACCCTTCCCTGAAAGATTAGGGTGTTAAAAACATCAACAACACCCCAAAACTTGTAAAATCCTTAGAGGCAAAGGGGATCCTCTTCCTCACCCGCGAGAAGACACTGACGCTCTGTGAGGTAGCCCCTTTATTACCTCCATACTTGACACATCTTTGTCCCTTTCTCTAAGTAACTGGTTTTTGGAGTCTTTCTTGAGCAAAGCCAAGAGCCCTCTTGTGGAAGCACCTCAGCCCATCTGGCATCACAAACGTCCAGGTATTTCAGAGAACAGAGTCTTAATAATTGGGACTTGAATAACTGCACGTCTATGTACAAAATAATAATCGCAACTCAATGCATTTCTTGGACTAGATTAAAAATAAACTGGCTAGGTGTTCTAGATGGAAGTGGAAACTTCAAAACTTCTATAAGAAAATTTGGAATAATTTTCACAACTTGTGCTCAGCAACCATTTCTTAGAACACAAGAAATGGGCTGTAGAACATGAAATGGATTTATTGAAATTTATCTAAGAACTTTTTAAAGGGAATTGTAATGAAAAGAAGATGGGCAGCAGACTTGCAAAACATACTCGTGATAAAATACTGAAATACAGACTATAGAAAGAATGCTCGATGCAGTAGTAAGGAAAAGTACAGTTCTGTCCTCCCCCAAATGGAACATATTTGAACATTTTCCCAAGAAGGTATTTGGGTAACTGATAAAAAAAAATATCAGCATTGGAGATTTCTAAGTTAAAACCACATTAGCTTACAATGCGCATCTACGGACCCACTGGAATGATCTTGCGCTGTTGATAGAAAGGGATACACACTCAGCGGCCACTTTAGAGAACACTTCGGCAATTTCTTACACAACGTAACCTATTTATCATACGGCCATCAATCCTACTTCAGGAATTCGACCAAAAGGCACGAAATCTGTGCACACAGACAGCTCAACATGGATGTTTCCATAAGCTTATTTATCATCACCAAAAATGGGAAAAAATCCAAACATCCATCAACTTATAAAGGGATTATCAGATTGTGACGAAGGGTAGAACAGGTCACCCCCAAAACATGCCTCTTGGGCACAAGGATTATTTTGAGCTGGTGATTTTTAAAGAAATGGCACACACAGGAAAAGGTCTGAAAACCAAGAAGCTGCCATATCAGAAGGGACATTGACATTTGTAAGAGTGTCTCTTTCTTTGGAGGAAGAGAGGGATGCTTCTAAATCTGAAGAAACTTCTCAGAGACGAGCTAGACTTAAATCTGAGTCACCATACCTGTGCCAATGATGTAGATTTGTCAACCACCCATAATTGCTCCCCCGCCCCCCACTATCTTTCTTTTGTCTTTAGCTGAAGATGGTACTTAATATTGTGGCTTGGAGGCATTTCAGAGAGTTCTGTCATTTTCCTGGGTATTTCCCATGTATACCTCCTGTATACTTCTGTTCCTTTTTCTCTTAATCTGTCCTTTACTACAGACCTATTATTACATCTCAGCCAAGAGCCTGGATGAGTGGAGGGAAAGTTACTTTTTCCTTCACTATACTAGCCCATCACTTCCATGGAACATTCCTCAGCAATATTCACAACTAGTGATCTCTGTAGCAATATAGATTGATCTAAGATATTATGCTAGAGGGGCACCTGGGTGGCTCAGTTGGTTGAGCATCTGGCTTCAGCTCAGGTCATGATCTCATGGTTCGTGGGTTCGAGCCCCACATTGGACTCTGTGCTGACAGCTAGCTCAGAGCCTGGAGTCTGCTTCAGATGCTGTGTCTCCCTCTCTCTCTGACCTTCCCCTGCTCATGCTGTCTCTCTCTTTCTCTCAAAAATAAGTAAAACATTGAAACAATTTTTAAAAATTATGATAGATGACAGACTTAAAAAGCAAGTATTATAGGATTTTACGGAGCATTCTGGGGAAAAAACTCTGGAAGAAAAAACATTAACAAGTGCCCATATCTGGGAATGGAGGACTGGGTATTAGAAATATTTTGACTATAGTGAGAATATGATGTATACTTAAATTCTTAGATAAAGCTCTTCCTAAATTGGTAAGATTTTACTGTACATATACTATACTTGATTTATGTTTTTTAGAGAAAGAATGAGAGCAGAGAAGTGGTAGAGGAAGAGAGAATTTAAAGTTCATTCCATGCCTGAGTCCAACACAGAGATCAACCTCAGGACCCAGGGATCATGATCTGAGCCAAAATTAGGAGTTGGATATTCAACCAACTGAGCCACCCAGTCACCTCGATAAATCTGCCTTTAAAGCAAATATTTTTGCAACCATGCAGTTAAGACCTTTCTTATAGATGGGACAAAAATGCAGCTCCAATGAGCTGAACTAAATTTCTGCCTTTTCAGCAACTCCAGGAATGAAAGAGAGTTAGAATCAGAATGGAACCCAGAAACTAATTTTTTTGAACCGAATTTACTTACTCTTTTAAGTAAGCTCTGTGTTCAGTGTGGGCCTTGAACTCACAACCCCAAGATCAAGTGTCACATGTTCTACCAGCTGAGCCAGCCAGGTGCCTTCAAACAGTGTTTTGGTTGCAACATTCAGCACTCAAAACTGGTATCATTCAATGGAGCTCTCCAGGACTTGAGCATTATAATAACTAGACTTGATTGATTAGTTTTAGCAAGATCTCTGGTTTATTATTTTGGCGTACCCTATTCATAGAGGCAGAATCTCTTTAATTTGATGTAATTTCTAAATTCGAAATATAAATCTACTTTTAGGATACTTGGGTGGTTCAGTTGGTTAAGTTCAACTCTTGGTTTCAGCTCAAGTCATGATCTCACAGTTTGTAGGTTTCAACCCCACATCAGGCTCTGTGTGGGCAGCACGGAGCCTGCCTGGGATTCTCTCTCCTCCCTGTCTCCGTAGTCTACTCCCTCCCCCGCACATGCACTCCCTCAAAAACAAACATCAACAAAAACAATATTATACTTGATAGTCCTTTACATTTGATTCTGAAGTGGTTCTGTGCGGTAGATAGCATTTATCCTTCTAGTAGGATGGTGGAGGGCAATGAAATGTCACCCCAAAGTGGGTCTTTGGCAGATGCATTATTTTAAGCTGACTGCTTTTAAGAAGCAGAAGGCTTACGATTTCCCTTTGACCTTCCCCCTAATGACCTGAAAGTATTTAGACAGAAGAGCTGCTGCAGGAAAGAGGACCAGGAATGAGGTGTGATCAATGGAGAGCCTCAGGAAAGTCAGTTTCTGAAAACTCCTATGTCCCATCGCTTCTAGATAGCCCAGCAAACGTTCCTCAAACATTTACTCCCTTTTAAAAATTTTTTTCTAATTTTTTTTTTTATTTTTGAGAGAGAGAGAGAGAGAGAGCGAGAGCAAGCGAGCAAGCATGAGCAGGGTAGGGTCAGAGAGAGAGGGAGATACAGAACCAGGCTCCAGGCTCTGAGTTAGCAGTCAGCACAGAACCCGATGCAGGGCTCGAACCCACGAACCCTGAGATCATGACCTGAGCCGAAGCCAGACGCTTAACCGACTGAGCCACCCAGGCGCCTCACATTTACTCCCTTTTGACTTCCTCCCCTTTGAGTCCCAGACCATAACCACTTCTCTCTCAGCTCCGCATGGCCTTAAACTCTCAGTAACCCAACTGCCTGGCTGCCTCCTATCCTGACACACATACACAATCCAGTTTGATTTTCTCCTGTTCATGGTCCCACGTCGATTCTTAGATCAAAGAAACCTTGAGGTATAGAAGAACATTTCCCTAACAGTGGGGACACACTGAAATCCAAAGGAAGCAATTTAACTCGGAGGTGACAACAAGTTAAAGCTACAATCCATCTCCGGGTTTTCTTATCATGTGCATGGTGTTCTTTCAAACACCCCACTGTTCATTAATGCTTTGAATCTTTGAAAAGACAGTGCATCACACGTTCCTAGGACACAGCTGCATTTGCAGGCGGACACCCACAGGTGATCGCGGTCGGTGATTGCCTACCACAATTTTCTTGGAGGAAGCTAATGACAGTCAATATAAATTAGAGCAATTTCCTCAGGATGAGAAATTAACCTGCTAGACTCTTGCCAACAAGGAGGGGCTCGGGGGTGGTTGTATGTTGTTAAGAACCCAAATCTTCGAGACATTAAAAATAGGTTGCAGTAATTGGGGGGCATCGTCGGCTCCCTTTCCTGCTTACCCTGGCGTAGGCTGGAGCTGTTTTTTCAACTCATTACCCTAAATGCTCTGAGTTGCAATTATTTGGATATAAAAGTTGTAAAGGCTGAATTACATGTGTACAGTTTTCTATTTTCATGTCAAAAAGGCAAGCATCAAGCTATGTTTATTCAATTCAATATAGTCCCCCTGAAGAGCTCTTGGAGAAAACAGCCTAGTGGCAACCCAGTGAACAGAGCTAGGACCTGAGGAGGTACTGACAGCAAGAAAATGCTGTCTAAATCAATGATAGAGAAGCACAAAATATATACAAAATGTTGGAACTGTAAGAATAGGGCAGAAAACTACCACCTGTTATTGCAATGATCTCTTTATGCAAGATTCTCCATGAGCTTGGATTTCTTGATGGAAAGTCTTTTTTTTTTTTTTTTCAATCCCAAGCCTGCTGCACAGATGTTCAGACAAATTGGAAGAAATCAGGAATGAAGAGAGGAAAAAACAAAGAGAAAGGAAAGAAAGAAGGAAATCCAGTAGGATGGGCATTAACTAGGCACTGGAGGGTTAGTGAAGGTGTCAGAGAGGGAGTATTTAAGTTGTGATGTGAAATACCAGCTGAGTTGCTGTGGGAGCAGGGAGGAATGAAGAACAGAGAAGCAAATTGATCTCAGGAGAAAAGAATACCATTTGACTTGATTTATGATGGAAAGAAACAAACCCTGAGCCAGTGCAGCAAGGCATGGGTTTCGAACCCTGGCCCTGGTATCTTGCATAACCAGGCATGGAAGTTATGTGTCAGGAGAATCAGGTACAGTATTCAGACTTGGAGCTGTTTGGGGGTGGGCACGTTTTAGGAAGAAAGAAATCAGGAGTCCACCCATAGTCAGTTTTGGCATCCCTATCATATTCATTCTCATTTTTGGAGGGGCCAAATAATGTAAGTTGTCTACTCAACCTCTCTTCCTAGTTGTAGGAATCCTTCAGTGAAAGAAGGCATCTGGTCAATGCCAATACGTGCTTCTGGCACATGCTTTCTAAAGCTCCTGGGCCACAGGATTCAAATGCCTAGAAATTGGGTTGGTGGTAACCGCCAGCATCCCAGTCTCCTAGAAGGAGAACCTGGAAGAGGATCCTTGTGCAAGCACTGGTTGATAATGCACTCCCAGGTGGGAAAGGTGTTGGGGGAAGGGTAGGGCAGGAAGACACGGAAGCAAAGGCGTAGGCGCACCTGCAGATAATCTTTACCTGCAGCCATAGGAGACCTGAGTCGTAGAGCTCCTGTTTCCAGCATGGAGGGGTTCCCCATAGTCAACAGCAAGCAATTTTTGGACACCACTAGTTGCCCAAAATTGTCCTACATTTCAACTCAATTCTGACACGATCTTCCCAGGTTCAGTGCCCAGTTCCACAAGTTAAGGCTCAGTCCTGCCAGCGGGCACCCACCCCACCTTCAGGCGCTTATCCTGTACCCCAGACGATTTCCTGTGCTCCTGACCAGATGATTATAGATTGGAGGTTCCAACAATCACGCTCTTAGGTTCAGTTAACTTGCTAGAGTGACTCAAAGAACTCATAAAAACACTTACCTACATTCATCAGCATATTACCGGAGGGGGTACAGAATATGAATCAAGAAACATCTGTAGAGATTCATAGAGCAAGGGCCACAACAAATGACAGTCCATCCTCAGGAGCTTGGGGTCTGGCTCAGTGACAGAGTCCAAAAGCATTCTGGCTCCCCAGCTAAGCATTTAAACGCACTCACCTTGGATTTTTAGAGGCTCCGCTGCATAGCCATGATTGACTAAGTTGCTGACCATTGGCTGATTTAACCTCTAGCCAAAATCAGGGGGTGGGACAGAATGTTTTAACCCTCTAATCACCTGGATGGTCCTCATGACCACCAACTCCTGCCCTTGTGTCTATTTATTCATAAATAACAAGACACCCATTTCACCTTATGACTCTGAAGTGGTCTCAGGAACTAGGTAGGAACATGAAATATAACTAAGCAATATGACTTGGTCCTGTAGTAAACAAGTATGTATTTCTTTTAAACCATTATATCACTATGAATCTCAGTGACTCTCTGACCAAACAAGCGTCCCAATCACCTGGCAAGCTTGTTAAAACATGGCGACTGGCCCCAACGGCAGACTTTCTGATTGACGGGTTGTTGCTCACCCAGGTCTACACAGCGAAAGCCACGATTGATCCCACCTAGAGGAAAATGGGCTGACCGTTTGCATCCTATGTCTGTCAGCTGGTGTCTATAGGACATCCCTGGAGGGCGGGATGGCTTAACCTCCTCAGTAACATCAGCCAATTAAAGCCCAAAACCAGTTCTCCAGGAAAGGAATAATTTCTATGTGAGCCCTTGGCAATCAACGTATCACTGCTGGGGCTGGGTATTATGATTGTTTTTAAATTTGTTATTATGATACAGGGTAGGTAGCACAAATATAAGTATTTGTGCTGGGGGTGACGTAAGGTGTTTCACCTACGTGTTTTTGTCACGAATTTGTGTCTGAGTTGCATGAATTCCCTCCAGTTTTGAACATGGGTGAACAGCTTGTTTTCAATACTTCTTTATTGAACTGAATTGGCTATGGTAACAAGAAGTTCTCAACCATGGATCTCCTTCTGTGGGCTGTATGTTTCAATCCCTGTGGGAATGTCACATTGTGTTATTTTCCACAGAGCTATGATATTTTGGACATCGGGTATATGTTAGGACAGTTACTGACGTATAATTTGACCATGGGGACTTTGGGGAGGCAAGTAAAATATTTCCTGTCTTGATTGTGCTGCTGGTCATGCAATTATCTTCTGTTTATTTGTTTCTGTTTTAAATAACATAGGATCTGACACAGTAAAATCAACTCTAAAGATAAATCTGACACCCAAATAAACCAACAACATCAGCATGGTAATGAGCACAGAGGCACCCTTGAACAGAAGATGCAATGGGTTCTGTCGCATTTCGACAATCAGGGCTGTACTTATGTGGTCAATAGGAATAAGTCAGGAAACATCGCTTCTACTCACAAAGCACTGTGGCTGATCCTTCCTCTTGGCAATAACCATGTGAAACAGGAGGTTATTACTGCATTCTTCACATGAGCAAACAAAGGGTGCTCCGCAGAGGGGCAGAGTGGACAAGACCAGTAAGGGATGGGCTTGGCAGGGCCGCAGATGCTGGATGAATGACCCTACAGACAAAGAAGGGTAAAGCAGCAGTCTTTAGAGATATTGCAAGCGAAAATGAGGGGTGATCTTTTAAGGCTAAGACGCTCCTTCCTCCCTCCGTCTCCTGGGCAATGCTGGGCGGCCTGTGGAACTCAAGGATGGTGGTTTTCATTATAATAATGGAGCACTTGAGCACAGCCACTAATGTCTTATTGGTATTCTCCCCGGCACTTCTTGGTGCTCTGAGTTCTTGAGAATGATTTCTGGGATATCTCCAGGCTATCCTCGTTTCTCTGAGAACAGATCTTTGGAAAATTAATATGTCAGTGCAGAAAATATGATGTGAGCTACCCTATGGCATTTCACGATGGTTTCCCCTGTGACTTTTTGTTCCCACAAAAGAAGAGCTGGGTAGCCGGACTCCGGCTTGCTG
Organism: Helogale parvula; assembly: GCA_004023845.1. Classification (NCBI taxonomy): domain Eukaryota; kingdom Metazoa; phylum Chordata; class Mammalia; order Carnivora; family Herpestidae; genus Helogale; species Helogale parvula. The sequence goes on along the minus strand of PJEM01000688.1, from coordinate 356,840 downwards.
GGCACGAGAGAGCCATAAGTGCTCACATGTCCAGGCAGAAATGTGTGCTGTTTTGTGAGATGCGGGGATAGATGGACAAGGCAACACTGGGTTGACCAACAATATCCCAGTGTCACAAGTATCTGTGTGGGTCCAACATCTCAACAAACACTGATATCCCCAACCCAGCAGAAGGCTCTCCTTATCACAGTTAACTTGTGAACATGACAACATATGAGCCCGGTGCCTGACTACACATAACATTGTCCTACCTACACTCGCAAATGATGCCTCACCTGAAGGTCATCGTTATCTTTTCCAGGCAAGCCTCCTACCGATCACTTTGGTTTAAATTTGAGAGGAGACACCAACCTAGTGAAGGAACATGTGAAAATGTACACACCCAAAAAGACAGGGAATCCAGATGCTAGTTACACTATAGTTTATCTCTACGATGATGGATGAGTGATGTAACTTTTCATCAGTCTCGATGTCCTGGAAAAGAAGCAAAAATTTTGGACCAAAATGGTCCCCTTGAGGACTCATATAAGGAGATGGGTTTAGGAGCAAGTAGCTGACAGTGGCACTTGGAATTTTCTGGTTTTCCTGGAAGGTGACATCCAGGGTAGGAGACTGGGTGGAGGGGGGTCTTGTTGAAACTGCATTCAGAGCATCTTAATTTCACCTCTTTGTTTTGACTTCTTTTTCTCCTGTTTCCTTTTTATGCTCATCTTCATTCCTTTTGCCATAGGCTGTGGTTGACTTTCCATATTTCCAGAGTCATCAACATTTACACATTGTGGCTCTGCACTATGTCTGGGGTTTAGCGTATAAGCTGTGACTCTATAATGACAAATAAAACCAATAAACAAATTTCCTGTGGAAATGTCCTATTCTTCATAGTTTTTATTCTTCCTAATTTCACTGACATCAATGATCTCATTCTATTTATGAATATGATATAATAGACACGGTCGGTATTTGAGGGTGTATGCTGTGTTGTCAACAAAGTATGCTTGAGGGTTTGAGAACATGAAATTTAAGGAAGCAATATGCTTTGGTCCTGTAGTACACAGCTTCATGCTCAAAGTTCGTATTTGCAAAATGACATCCCTTTATTTTATGCCATTAATTTACAAACAGCCAAGGCATTCACTGCCTTTTATCTGAACAAACTACCTGCTCCGTGATTTTATAAAATGTCCGTACGAGTGTCCTATGTTTGGGGAAACAGGAGGGTTTAGGAACCTTCTCGCTGTGGAAGACCAAGACACCATACACATTCATTGCTCATCGCCAAGGCCCTGAATCTCTCCCTCTATGGCTCAAATGTGCGTGTGTGCACACGCAGGTGGGGTGTGTGTGTCCACAGAATTGTTTTACTGAAAATATTATTTTGATTGGACAGGGTGTTTTTGTTTTAAGGAGCGTTAGGGACTCTGGATATTTGTATTGAGACAAAACTACATTTTGGGTTGAGACAGATCTTACATTTCAGGCAAATCAACTTGCATGTCTTTTTTTTTTTTTTGGTCACAACTTCCATTTGTGTTCAAGTACAAGTCTCTGATTATATAACCATCGAATTTCCTCTGCGAAGAAGAAAATCTAAGGGGTTATTTCCAGCACGTTGAGACGTGCCTTGCGTAGACTGAATTAAATATGTTTGGGTTTGATTAAAAAGTCCTTGCCTTGAGTACCGCCTCAGAGGAAGGGCTTGGGTAGAGAAAGCCTGTGGGGATTTTGAAGACGGACACACAGAACGCCTTGTCTCTGGGACCTTACAGCCAGCAAGAAAAATCGCTCTCATTTGCAAAGAACCCAACCCAGAGTGACTTCTTCTTTGTGATCTCTATGATTTTCTTTCTTCCTTTCAATTTCTCTGCTCCTTCCCTCCATCTCCAATGGCAAAAAGACTCCCCACAAGAAACTGCGTCTCTGACATGCCATCGGCCACAAGGAGACACACACCTTTAATACCTTGTCGGGGGTTTCGACATCGACACAGGCAAGACTTGTCACTCTGCTCTCTATCCACTTTTCAGCAGGTCCATGCTGCAGATGTGTAGAGATGTGTGAGGATGAGGAGATTTTCAGAACCTGTCTGAAAGCAGCTGATTAACTAGAGTGGCTCTGTGTTCATTGCTGCAGGGGTGTGTGCACCGAGTTTCCATCAGCACCTGAGGGAAAGTGAGGAGGAAAGACTGGCCTGGCCTTCATTCCCAGCCACTGTAACAAAGAGGTTTCAAAGCAGACCAAGAGGAGGCAGGGAGTGTTTGCATCACTTATGGAGGAAGGCTTTGCTTTGGCTGAAGGTGCGCTCTCTTCGCCTGCTAGCTCCATCCATGTGTTCTGCCGTGAGCTGCCGATGCAAACGTTTGCACAGTACAGCGCAGGGCTTAACAGTGTGGGTTCTGAGGACACCTCGAATTATGTACCTTCTGACCCATGTGCCGTGCTATGAAGTGGAAACTTTAGAAGAGCAAGGATGGGAAACAGGAGTCCCATCCTGGTTGGATGTCCTCAGGCATGGTCTGGGGTAGAAGTCCTTGAGAAAGCGACATCAACACTGACATCTAAACAGGTTGGCTGGGGAGTCACAGGGCATAGACAGAAAGGCAGGTAAGCCAAGAATTTGCATGAGATGCAAGCTGCTCCTTAGTGTAGGTGGGATTTTGAAGTTGCAGGAAGGGATCAGGAGCTACAAGAAGTCCCCATGCAGAGTGTGGTATGAAATGTGCGGGACGGACAGGTGAGCAGGGAAAGGACGGGCCATCTTTTCTGCCTGGTTGCCTGCTCCAGGAGAGAGGAAAGCCCAGTCCAGCCATGGAACGCTCCAGAAGGAGAACTCCTGTGGGAAAGCAGACAGGAGCACCCTGACAAGATCTTCATAGAGCAGAGGAACCTGCATCTTTCCCTTGGAAGCAGAATCAGACATTTGTCCAGGACCCATCTCCACATGAATCTGCATCTTGAGGAACCTCCTGCAAGATTCTTCTTCCCACTCAATTTGGCAGCTGCTGACTCAGTGAGTATGACATGGGCATTGGGTTAGCAGAAAAAAAGGAGAAGGGAAGGGAAGGGAAAGGAGAGAGGAGAGGAGACGAGAGGAGAGGAGAGGAGAGAAGAGAAGAGAAGAGAAAAACCAGGTTCTATTTCATTGGAGAACTCTGACCAATACAATCTCCAACCATTTAAAAAAAATTTTTTTAATGTTTATTTATTTTTGAGAGAGAGAGACAGAACGTGAGCAGGGGAGGGCAGAGAGGGAGGAAAACACAGAATTCAAAGCAGGCTCCAGGCTCTGAGCTGTCAGCACAGAGTCTGACGCGGGGCTTGAACCCACGAACCATGAAATCATGACCTGAACCAAAGTCGGACTCCCAATGAACAGAGCCACCCAGGTGCCCCTATAATCTCCTACCATTAATGCTATCCCGTTTTATATACTGTTTTGGGCTCTTTGGGCCCACATCCATCACACGCTAAGTTAGATGGATGATGTTTCCTGTCCCTAGATATGAATTTATGCCATGTTTTTGAAGAATCTGATAGGATGGATGTGACATGATGACCTTGACAATTTTCACAGTGATGGACACTTGGTTAAGATTTTTAGTGGTAGTGAGCAATAACACTAAAATCTGTATGCAGTTCTTATAAAAAAGTGTTGTGACAAAATTGGCGTCTATATTCTGTATTCCAGAATCACCAAGAGAAATGTCATGTGAGCCATGTAGGCAAGGTTCAAATCCTCAAGTAGCCACATTTAAAAAAAGGAATGGTAGAGATTATTTTTAATGTAATTTATTGAACCCAATGAATGAAATAGAGTTTCAAAAATCAGTATACATCATCATGAAACTACTCAATAGTTTTTCGTCTATAAAGAGCCTCTGAGATTTGGTGTGTGTTTTAGATTTAGAGCATATCTCTGCATGGACAGGGCATATTTCAAGAGATCACAGAAATGGGTGCCTACAAGACGCTTTTTCACATCATGCATGGCCTCTATCTATACTACTGCGGACACACTTTTCCCTGGGGATAGGCTCTTAAAAAAGTGGAAATCTAGAATCTCACAGCATGGATCCTTTTAACACTGGTATAACCCCGTTGCTGTCAATATCCGAAGGAATGCTATCTACATTCTATAAACTTAGACCTCACGGTACTTCCTGCTAATTTAAACACTTCATGAAGCTTCAGTAGGACACTGTCAAGGAATAACCTTGGGGAAAGACTACAGGTGAGTCTGATGAATAAACATCCTCAGAGAAATGAACACTGAAGCCAGCCAGCAGCTCATCTGAGACATGGGGCTCTTTTTTGTGGCTCAAGGCACTACCAGATGTCGCATTTGCTATTAATTTAGGCATTAAGAAATTGGTCATTAAGATGTTATTAAAAATTCACTAAGAAAGAATATCCCTGGTCACATAGTCAGTAAATCCTAAATCCACCTTATGCCCATTCATTGCCAAACTCCCCTCAGGGATGACCTTCAGTAGTTAAAATTATTAATATTCATATGGGATAAGTCAGGTCAGAAAACATCTCATGTCAATCGATGGAGGAGAAACCACTACCAGGATGCTCCCATTGATCACAAGGAAAGCTCCTTTGATAAACAGCACACACACCTGTCACAATCCATGGACCAATGACAGTGCACAAGGACCCTTCGAGGAAGCATTTCTCTGTTCACCTGTGGGGCACCTTCTTCACGTCATTTAAATTTCCCAGTGAGTCGTCATGCAATGTGAGGAATAGCGGAACAGAAATATGCTACATAAAGAAGACAACTTCTCGACCAAGTGTGCCATTCTTGGTTCTTGGGAGACATGAGAATACGATTGATTCCAGGGGGGAAGGTGAATATTCTTGTTTTACCAATTTATAGGGCAAATATAAATAAGGAAAAGTGAACAGATAGCTGTGCTGGTTTCGGGACACCAAGGGATTTGTCTGCGACTTGCTTTGCTGAGTTCCTGAAGCAGAATTGTCTTGTACAAGGTCAAGTTCAAGGAAACAGAAATCACTTTTTTTAGTTTTGTTGATTTTTTCAATTTTATCTACAACTATTGGAAAAATATAATTGTATATATTTAAAGTGTAAAATATGATGATTTGGTGCATACACTGTAGAATGATCACAAGAGAAAGACAATGAACATACGAAACACCTCACATACTTAACCTTGTGTGTGTGTGCTGAGAATATTTACCATCTATTTTTAGAGATTTTCAAGAGGAAACTCTAAGGCTCTAATGCACATGGTAATAGGAGTTTATAATAAGGGATTATATGCTTAACCATTGGATTTTGTATGAAAACGGAATATCGCATAAAATACTCATAAATGTGTCCCTAATGTGAAAAGAATAGTTGTATACTAGAAAACAAGTAGCTTCCTAAGGATAAGGATGTAAATGTCAAATTAAGATATTTTTAGCAAATGAGGGCCATCTGGGTGGCTCAGTGGGTAAAGCGTCCAACTTGGGCTCAGGTCACGATCTCATGGTTTGTGAGTTCAAGCCCTGCATCAGGCTCCGTGGTGACAGCTCGGAGCCCGGAGCCTGCTTTGGATTCTGTGTCTCCCTCTCCCTCTTATTTACCCCACACACCCTCTCAAAAATAAACAAACATGAAAACATTTAAAAAATATTTTTAGCAAATGAAATAACTGATCAGTGCCCATGATTCCAGCATCATAAAAGTATTCTGAACATTCACACACCAGTGTTACAAAACTAAACAGTTTTGAAAGAGAAATAACAAATGTAACACGCTAGACTTTGCCTCTTTTTTTGTAGATAGTTCTAGCAGGTTCTGGTGATTAAAAAGAAAATTGAGAGATGGATTGCTCCTTTTTAAACTCAGAGATGGAAAGCCACATCTCAACTCAATTAAATAAGCCTTGAGCGAGCTAAAGACATGATATATGGAATTCATTCATTCATTCATTCATTGAGAATCTCAACACCAAACTAGTTAATTCAGATTGAACCAATGCCAAATTGAGGAAATAAATTAAAGAGAGTTTGAGGTGCTGTTTATTTACTTTTTTAAAAAACAGGCTGCTTAAAGAATTAATAACATGAGTTGAGAAGAATAGATAACAGAAAGAACAAAAAATCTCAACCCTGTTACGAGCCCTGGACGGTCTGTTAATATTCAATCATGTCTCTTGCTTTTTATAAAACGACTCTCCTGACGTGGAGGTAACCCCATAATAAGGAAATTCTTTACAATTCAAGTATCTTGCTAATTCGTAATGTTCCCTCTTTCAGATGGTCCAGATAATTGATATTTGACTGTTTTAAATGTTGACGTGGACGACTTGAAACTTCCGAGGTCGTAAGTGCTGTCGTGGTAGATGATGTGCGTGGATTGCAAACTTAGAGATGCCTTTTCGGAGATTCTCCCGAAAAGAATAGGTCATGTTTGAACTGCAAGAGAAATGTGCAAGTTTTTCCTCTCTCTTTTACACCTTTAGAGTGCAGTCTGGCATTTTTAATCACCAACGTAAGTGTGAAGGATGTATTTTAAGTAATTTGTCTGGCGGGCTTCAGAAAAATGAATTATTTAAAATAGACCATGGCCTCAATTTTGCTTTTGCACATCTACACCGTTTTCTCCTTTCCAAGGACTGTGGGTTAAATGTTTCCAGCTGAGTTCTGTCAGCTCGTGCTCTGAGAGAAATCATGCCGGGTCTCAGTCTGAAGGTGTTAACTGATGGACCAGAAATAAGACAATCTCAGCTCCCTGTGTCCTACATACCACAGAGCAGTAACGGGAAGGCAGGTTGGTTTCTAAAAACAGTGCATTATTTTACTACACTTACTTTTCCTCAATACTTTGCTCTCTGTTCTCAACACTGAGGTCTGTGACTGATTAGGAAACAACTAGAAAGCATTCGAATGGACTTAAGATCTTGGAAATTTTTACCTCTTGTCCTCCAACAGAGACTATCATTTTCTTGGCTTCCTTCCTGACATGGTAAAATGGGTTAAATTTCATGCTTTCAATTTTCTACCATATATTCAATCAGACTAGATTCTTGGCACCAATCAACAGATATCATATATATATTTAAGATACATATAGCATTGCACTCATGAAATACCTAGTTTATTCTTTTTCATTGAGATATAATTAACTTCTGACATTGGATTAGTTTTAGGTCTACATTCTAATGAGTTGATGCTTGTGTGTATTGTAAAAATAATTACCAGAATAAGCTTAGTTAATATCCATCACCACACCTTTAAAATTTTTTCTTTTGTGATGCAATTTTTAAAATGTACTCTTAGCAACTTTCTTTTTTTTTAACTTTTTAAATTTATATATTTTAATTTTTTAAAAAGTTTATTTTTGATAAAGAGAAAAACAGAATTCAAGTGGGGAAGGGGCAGAGAGAGAGAGGGGGGAGAGACACAAATCCCAAGCAGGTTCTGGTCTCTGAGCTGTCAGCACAGTGCCCAGCGTGAGGCTTGAACTCATGGACTGTGAGCTCATGACCTGAGCTGAAGTTGGACCCTTAAAGGACTGAGCCACCCAGGTACCCTAATGTTTATTTATTTTTGAGAGAAGGCAGACAGAGCACAAGTGGGGGGTGGGGGCAGAGAGAGAGGGAGACACAAATTCAGAAGCAGGATGCGGACTAGAGCCTACAAACTGTGAGATCATGACCGGAGCTGGAATCAGACGGTGAACCGAATGAGTCACATGGGTGCCCCTTGGCGATTTTCAACTATACAACATAGGATTGCTAACCCTAGTGACCATGGAGTACATTATATCTCCATGACTTTTTTATTTTGTAACTGGAATTTTGTAACTTTTTTGTTTCTCTTTACCTAATTTATTCATCCCCAAGCCCCTTCCTGCTTCTGGCAACCACTAATCTCTTTACCTATGAATTTAGGATTTTGTTGGATTGTTTTTTATATTCCACAGATTGGAGAAATCACAGGGATTTGTCCTTCTCTGTCTGGTGCATCTCCCTTAGCATAATGTCCTCAAAGCCCTGTTGTCCCAAATGGCAGCATTTCCTCCTTTTTTATGGCTAAGTAATATATCATTTTATTTATATCATATCTTCTTTATCCAATCCCACTGACTGACACACGTTGTCTCCATATTTTGGCTCATGTCAATAATACTGCAATGAACGGAGGTGAGGGGAGGAAGAGATATATTTTCAAGATAGTGATTTTTTCTCCCTTTCGATAGATACCCACAGGTAGGATTGTTGGATCATCTGGTACTTCTCTTTTCAGTTTTTTAAAGATCCTCTACCATTTTCCAAGGTGAAATAAAACCAGTGGTGCAGAGTTTGACAGGCATTGATTCATCCCCCCCCCCCAGACCTTTCTATGATAAGATACTGTTATCCCCATTCTATAGATAAGGAATCCAAGGGTCAAACAGGTTGGTGACTAGCTGTGCTAAGTATCAGAATCCAGACCCTGTGACCTGAGTCCATGGTTCTAAGGTCTGCACCACACTTCCAAAAGGAATAAGAATGTTACACTGAGGGGGGAAAATCTAGCTCAGAAGTTTACAACCTCGTATGGTTCCTGTAGGGGACAATTGTGAAATGACACAGATTGTGAAATGAGATTGCCAGGGACAGGGGATGGATGGGGTCAGGGAATATGGGACATTGCATCTTCACTGGCTTGAAAGTTTCACAAATTTATGCGTGTGATAAAATCACATAGCATGGCACACACACCTAGGTGCCTGTAAAACTGGAAAAAGGGCCACCTATGTGGCTTAGTGGGTTAAGTGTCCGACTGACTTTGGCTCAGGTCATGATCTCAGGGTTCATGGGTTTGAGCCCCGGGTCGAGCTCTGTGCTGACAGCTCAGAGCCTGGAGCCTGCTTCAGATTTGTGTCTCCATCTCTCTGCTCCTCCCCAGCTTGTGCTCTGTCTGTCTCTCTGTCTCTCTCGAAAATAAACATAAAAAAAAGATTTGGAACAGCTTTCCAGGTGCACATGTGTGAAGGTGTATCAGCAGATGCACATCTTGGGGGGCACGGACCCAGGTGTGGAGGCTGACACCTCGCCGCTAACAGAGTTTCAGGTAAACTATGGGGTGTGCTTGTGGAGCGCTGAGGGACCAAGAGAGCAGCTGTCTTCCCTTTACAACTACTAAAGAAGAGGAATAGGTGGAAGGTTCCTCATTTGAGCACACTCAAATGTAGTCTTCATACTAAAAAAAAAAAATCTCTGATCCGAGCCTTGAGGAGGCGGGGCAGACATGCAAACACATCCCTCAACTTCAGGGCGAAGACTGGGGCATACACAATATAGGATACACACAAAGCTAAGCAGGAGAAGTCGTCAATGTTGGCAGACCTTGTGAGCCAGTCACTCTTCCTGATGAATGAGAATAAATTCAGCCCCATCAGCAGATTAGATTGACTTAGCTGACTATTAACCTCCACCGGAATGGGCTTTTGTCTATGACTTTACATTGTTCTGACTTCACCTATGTTTTCAGTTATGCTTGGTGACTACTCGCGGCTGTGTAGGACCTAGAGCTGAGTAGGGCATAGGCGACCAGTGCTTCTCAAACATAAAATACGCAGAGGGCTGTTAGAATGCAGATTTGGATTCGCTAGGTCTCTTTCCACTATGGTCCTGTGTGATATCAAATTTGCAGTCTTAGAAGAGAGACAAGTGGCCAGACCAACTGAAAGAGATGAGATGCCATGTGGAACTGTGAAGAGAGATTTCTCCGTAAGATTGTGTGAACTGGCACTCTGTAATGGAAAGGGTAGTCCAACATTCTGACTCTGTAGAGTTGAAATTGTGGGATGCCAGATTCCCCCAAATGTTATAATGTGGATGACAGGTGTTGAATCCACTAAGAGATAAGAAGAGGAATCACTCTATCTATCTATCATCTATGCATCCATCCATCCCACCCTCCACCCATTCAATTATGCATCTAACATCTATCCATCCATATACCCATCCATCCAATTATCTATCAGTCTACTATTCTATCTACCTACCTATCTACCCATCTATCCAAGCATCCATTCTATCATCTATCTGTCTGTCCATCCATCTCTCCCTCCATCCATTCAATTATCTAACATCTATCCAGCCATCCAATTATCTATCTATCCATCTATCATCTATTCATCCATCCCTCTATCCATGCATTTAATTATCTAACATCCATCCATCCATCCATCCACCCACCTATCCATCCAATCTTCTCTCCATGCATCCATTCACCATCCATATGTCCTCCCATCTACCATCATCCATCCTGCCCTCCATCCATTCAATTATCTAACATCCATGCATCCATCCATCCACCCATTCATCCACTCATCCAATTATCTATCAATCTACCATCTATTTTTCTATCCATCCATCCAATCAACCATCATACCTATTATCCATCCATCCATCATCCATCCATCTCTCCCTCCATCCATTCAATCATCTAACATCCAGCCAACCAGCCAGCCAGCTATCAGATAATCTATTATCCAGCCATCCATTCATCCATCCATCCAATTATCTTTCTATCATCTAGTCATCACCTGTGCATATATGTATTCATGTACGCACACAGAAACCAAAATACAATAGCCCATAATCATATTCTAAAGCAAAAAAATTAACCTTGTCAAAGCATTGAGAAAAATGGAAATAAATATAATGATAGCAGAGCTTTGATATAATGAGTCTTTGTTACTTGCACCAAATATGTGTATTTTAAACATGAGCTGAGCAGCCCTTCAAACTCAAAACACATATGCCTCCCTTCTTCCCATCAATCTTAATACAGAAAGTGAGAGAAAGTGCCTAGCCATTCTAGACTGACCCTGGACACCTGTTAGATGGGTAGCCATGGACTACAGCAAGGAAGAGAACTTAGCAATTAAACTACCTGGTTTGTAACAATGCTTTCTCTAAAATGATTTCTTGGAGTGTACAACAAGCCAGACATCTTGCAAGTTTCTAGTCCACAGAAACATTGCCAGAACTTCCGGGTTCAGGAAGCCGATGCATGTACCTTCCTATCTCACTTCTGTTCTCCATGCTTCCTAACAATCGACCCCAACACCAAAAAGCATTATTGGTACCACACTGTCCATAATCTCACTTTTTAAAAATCTCTGGATGTCTTCTCTTTGAGTTCCTACATGTTTGGTATGTGGATTATTTCAGTATCAGAGCTTTACTCTGAAAAGTTTCATTTTTGTTAAAAAGGAATATTTAAAATAATTGGGATGACAGGGGCACCTGGCTGGTTCAGTTGGAAGAGCACATGATGCTTGACAATCTTGGGATTGTGAGTTCGAGCCCTACGTTGGGTGTAGAGATTACTTAAACAAACAAACTTTAAAAAAAATCAATGTTTAAAAAAAGTAAAAAAAATAAAAAACACAGAAAGGATAACATTTGGATAACACAAAGGGCCAACATTTTATTACCAACACTTCCCAAAAAAAAAAAAAATCAAAATGCTGAAACGAATGTCCAGTTAACTGACAACATTTGCATCTCTCTTGAACTTTCTACAAAGCTGTTTAGAAAATAGAGAGCTTTGACAAAATCTAGGAGCCACTGATCTAAACACATCTTTTCCTATGTGTAAAATATACCGTTGGTTTTCTCAATGCGTTATTGCATTTATGATCTACGTGATTCCCTGAGGCCCTCATTCCCCATGGACTTCTTTGGATAGAACTGCAGGTGTCAAATTCTACTGAGCAATCATCTCTGTTGCATGCAAATGTTTGCACCTGAAAATGGTGAGGCATATTTTTAGACATGTATCTAAAACTTAACATCATCATTTTATGTGCTACCCAAGATTATGAGAATCTCTTCTCCTTTTTCCACATGGTGTATTCCAGTGTTAGCTCGAACGGTGATTGTTGGGTATCAATAATATTTCCAATGATTTTTTTTATTAATTGAGAATAAGGCTTGACTATAGTATATTTTTAATCCTCAAAACCCTTACCAAATATCAAAGAAGAAAGTCATATGTGTGTTAGGAATTTTTAAAGTGCTCAAACCATATGTTTCAGGAATTTTCCTCACTTAACGTATTTAAATAGCCTTTGCATGTTTCCTAGTAATAAATAATGAATCATGTCCTTACCATTATTAGCACGGTCAATGTCTTCCTTTAAGTTCGTAAGAGTCCAAGGATGAATATAAGTGTGTGAAAGATAAGCTGATATTTAAAAAGAGTTTTAAATTAAAAAGGTATTGGGACACCTGGGTGGATCAGTCGGGTAGGCACCCGACATCAGCACAGGTCATGATCTCACGGTTTGTGAGTTCGAGCCCCAGGTCGGGCTCTGTGCTGACAATGAGAGGCCTGAAGCCAGCTTCAAATTCTGTGTCTCCCTCTCTCTCTGCCCTTCTCTGCTCACACTCTGTCTCCCTCTCTCAAAAATAAGTAAACATTAAAACAATTTAAATAAAACAAGGCATTTAAAAGATGAGGATTATTTTCTGTGATAGAGAGAAAAGGAGCCATTCGTGTTAGTTGTTGCTTGATCACACAGGGTGGTGGGGAGTCGCAAGGGTCCTACGGGAAGTGTGGAGAGGAAATGGCTCTGCAAATTTTCTACTACTGACACCCCACCACCACACCACCGGCACTACCAGGGTTATTACCAGTGTCGTGACTAATGGTTCGAAAGTGTGACTAAGCTTTCTATCCGGTGGCATTGTCAGGGCTGTGCCTCCCGTCACTCGGTTAGTCTTTGGGGAGCCCTTATGTTTTCAGCAGTCTTACCACTCCAGTATTGTGGATGAGTTTACTGCTTCTGGTTTGGTCTTGTGTAAGCTGCGCCTATGATTTTGTTCGTTCTCTCTGCCTTCATACTCATGTGTTCATTCCGACTTCTTGCCCTGTAGACTTAAGGAGCTGGCATCAGAGAGGAAAAATGGCCGCCTTGCACGGTCTGCTAACCTGCTCTCATGGGTGGGTAAGGTGGCACCCCGGGGCTGTTTCTCCGTTGTTCCCTGCCTGATACAGCACCCTGATTGCCAACAAAATGGTCTACACCTTGGATGGACTAATGTGCAGCTATGAAAGTCATGTGATAGAAGAATTTTCACTGATGTGATAAAACAAGTGTGATATATAGTTAAAATTTTTTTAATTTAATGCAGATCATACATCTAAAGTAAAATACAATCCGTATTTAAGTTTGTTCATTCATTCATTCATTCATACAGAGAGAGAGCGCGCAAGTGTGAGTGCACGTGCAAGCAGGGGAGGGAGGGAGAGACAGACAGACAGAATTCCAAGCAGGATGCAGGCTGTAAATGTGGAACCTGACGCTGGGCTCCAGCTCAGAGCTGTTAGATCATGACGTGAGCCGAAACCAATATCCGACCTGCAACCGCCTGAGCCACCAAGACACCCCACAATCCTTATTTTGAGAAACAATTAAAAAGGACAGTAAGTATGTACTTAACGTTATACACAGTTTTTTATGCTATGATTTTTAAAAAATCAGCGAATGTTTGGAAATGAACATATTTTACATTTATGATCCAAAATTAATTAATTTATTTATTTATGTTTTTTATTTGTTATTGAGACAGAGAGAAACAGAGCATGAGTCGGGGAGGGGCATAAAGAGAGGGAGACACAGAATCGGAAGCAGACTCCAAGCTATGAGCTGTCAGCACAGAGCCCAATGTGGGGCTCGAACCCACGAACCGTGAGATCATGACCTGAGCCGAAGTCAGATGCTTAACCGACTGAGCCACCCAGGCGCCCCTAATCCAAAATATATTTAAACTTACGGATGTTTATGTTTGATTTTAAGTACCCTTGGTTGTGGGCCTGGCAGTAAATACACCAAGTCCCTGAATTTCTCCAATCCGTTCTAAATAAAATGATTTAAAATGTCTAACTTACCAAAAGATTTTTTTTTTGGTGTACTTTTCAATTCATAGCAAAACTGATTTTCATTGTATCTCTAATTGCCTGAGTTGCATTTAAAATGTATACCCATGGACAAAATAATGAAAGCATAAAGAAATAAAAGGAGGAGCATGTATATTATCTGATGGATAAAGGAAGGCATTAATGAAATCAGTTACTTTTCAAAAATAAGACACAACGCTGCTTTTTTGAAGAAAGGAGATTCTTCCTGACCGACAGTGTCTATATATCTTGGGTTGAATGTTATCATGCACAAAAGTTGTATTTACCTCATTGTAAATGCTTTTTCAGATTTTCACACTCCTTAGATGATTTTTCTGGTAGAACTATGTGATCTAGAAATTATAGTACGTTTCAACTATAAAATTTAAATGGAGTCTAATGGGAATTTTTTTATAAAACTCCCTCTCTCCTCCCTCCCTCTCTCTCTCTTTCTCTCTTTTGCCAGGCTTATAAATGACTACTTATTGTATATTTTGTTACCAATAACAGATTTACTAAAGGGGCTAAAGAGCATTTCACAGTGTTATGAAAATTGTCCTATTTATTCAGGCAGACTACATGCTTAGTAAATCAGTAGGTTCTCAACTTTTAGTAAAGGTGTTATTTTTTTGTCCTTCACACGGACATGTTTTAGTATATTTTCACTTCAGTGATATGAAAAAAGATGAGCAACGTGACCTATATTTTTCGCATAATATTAGACATTCAAACCCAAATGCTTTAGCAGACACTTATGACTTTCTTGATGTAGAAACTGTTTCTCCCAAGCTGGAAATGTGTGTGGGGTCCTGGGCCAGGTCTGCATGGCTGATAGGCTGTGGAAATTACTACCGGTGGTGTGCCACAATTGTATATATATGTCCCTGTTACATGTTTCATTTATAATTTCTGATATTTTAATACATATTTAATACATTTTATATGTGTTTTCAAATTCTTTTTTTTTTTAATTTTTTAATGTTTTTTTAATTTGTTTTTGAGAGACAGAAAGAGACAGCACGAGCAGGGGAGGGTCACAGAGAGGGAGATAAAGAATCCGAAGCAGGTTCCAGGCTCTGAGCTGTCAGCACAGAGCCCAATGCGGGGCTCAAACCTACAACCGTGAGATCATGACCTGAGCCAAAGCCGGACGCTCAACCGACTGAGCCACCGAGGTGCCCCTGTGTTTTCAAATTCTTACAGGATACCACAAATTCAGGGCCACTGTGATTTCAATGTTAAAAAGAGAACTTTCTCCCACTTTGACCTCTTTCTCTGAATTCGCCCTCACTTCCTTGCAAAAGCTTTCCAGTACTGACCATTGTTTTGGAACCTGCTTAGGATCCAAAAATAGATGGAGTCAATGTAATTTTCTACACTGTTGTTTTGGGTTTTGCTTTTGTTGTTCCAATATTCAGATAAATTGATTGATTTTCATTTTGTTTGTGTTGATTTGGTTTGGGCTAAAATGGAAATATTATTTTGAAATTAGGAGGGGCACTCTCTTTACATAAAAAAAAAATTCATCTACCTACATGAATGATTTCTCCTAACCAGAGGATGTGTTTGTTTGTTTGTTTAAGTAGGTGGGGCTTGAATTCACTACCCTGAGATCAGGACCCAGCCAGCCAGGGGCCCACTAACTAGAGGTCTGTAATCCAATTCTACACCATTATTGTTGTATTTGCTTGGTTAATATTACACAGTAGTTTTGCAATATATTTTTGCCTTTATCTTCTTACTTACAAAACTTTTTCACCTGTAACACTGCAACAGTTAATGAATATCCAAGGTTTGAAGTGTTCTTGATAGACTTTAAGTAGGAAAACTTAAAACTGAAAAAGGAAACTGAACTAGGAAAGATATTAATAAGACTTTTTTTTCCCAGAACAACGCATCTACATATTTTCAAGTATTAATAAAAAGCCAATTTGCCTCTCAAATGCCACAAATACATATTTAAATTTCTCTTGAGAGTCTCTCTATTTTTGTTTCAATTTAATTAAATAGCAAGATCGCACTGATTTCATGAATCTCTGAATCAAAGCTTTCTACAACACAATTAAAGAAAAATTTTAAAGTAAGTGTAACCCTGAAATGCAAGGGGAAAATTCATTAGGCTTTCAAGAGAAATACCTTTATTTGAACTGTGTCGCATGAAATTGCAGGATTAATTCTGATGAAGCTACTAATATTTTACAAAATTAACATCCCTTCATGTTTCAAAACTATTGATTTCAAAGGGATCCCCACCCAGAGTGTTATAGAACCGTAGACTTTGAATTTGCCTGTGAGTTCTTGAAATTGAAAAACCATTCACAAGTTTGGAAACCTGTGGAGATCTTACTGTCTACTCCGTTTCTTTCATACGCCACGTCTAATCTGTTAGGTGAATCCCTATAGCTAAACATTTCACATACAGCAAGAATCAGGTACCACTTCTGACTGAATTCCAGTGCTAGATCCTACCCTGAGCCGCCATGTTCATTTCCACGAATTCCTGCTGGCACCCTTGGTTTCCACACTTGGGCACACGCACAAGACTTTTCTCAGCACAGACTCATTGGTTGACATCAATTCTTTTATGTTTACTTATTGTGAGAGAGAGATGGAGGGAGGGAGGGGCCACTAGAGATAGGGAGACGTAGACCCTGAATCAGGCTCCAGGCTCTGAGCTGTCAGCACAGAGCCCGACGTGGGGCTTGAACTCATAAAATACAAAATCATGACCTGAGCCAAAGTGAGTTGCTTAACCCACCAACCCACCGGGGTGCCCCTGCATCAACTCAATAGCATCTTCTACTACTCTATTCTATTCCTCTAAAAAAACTGTTTAGTATATTTTTTTCTTTTCTTTATTGTCTGCGTCTTTTACTAAAATATAACACCCTATATAAGACCCTGAGGGATACGGATCTTTCTCATCAGCACTCTGCCCAAAACACCTGTTTATCAGAAAACAGGTATTGGATAAATAAAGGAAAATGTAAACAAGTAAGAGTTCCTACCATATCTCTTAGAACTGACTTATCTCAGTACTGCATAATACCCAGTATTGTGTAATACCCATAATGGCAAAGTTTCTTTTCTTTGCATGCCACCTGACTGCTAAAATAGCTTTTGCCATTGACTACAAAGTTTTGCACCACCCTCAGTCCTTATGGAAGTATTTTGTGCCTGAATCCCTAATACAATAAAAAGTCAATAACAGCTCCATATTGTGACTTTCTACATGAAGAAGAAAATATTTTCCAATTGTGTCACAGCATTAAATGAGGCTGAAATTCAAGCAACACCGAGACTAGAAAATGGCCTCCCAATTCTTGTGTCATAGATTTATTTTGGTATTTGGTAACTGGTTTTAAGAGGAAAAAATCTGAAGGGTCCAAAATATTTCATCATGAACTTAAGAAAAGAAATAAGTGTGATATATATGATTTTACTTTTCAGATGCCCATAAGAAAAAAAAAGTCATATTGTTTTTTCTACGCATAATAATAAATGCACAAATGCATGTTGACTGTAAATCGGGGAATAATATACGTGCTGCTGAATTGAGCAGAACAAACAGAGGAATACAAGCATTTCCTTGGCTTTGAGAAACTGTGATCCCACCATAAAGTGTTCTTCAGTGAAGTTTATTCTGAAGTTTAGAATTCTCTTAGGTGAAGTGCTGTTTTTAGTGCAGAGACCCTGCAGGTGTCTGACATAAAACAGGCATGATTTTGACAAGCCCCGTTCATTTTGAAACACTGTCAGGAAGTATTACCTTTGGAAATGTTAAAAAAGCCAGAATAGCTTGTGAAGTAGACATAGAGAGTGCAGGCATCTGTTTCTTTGATCTTTTAAATACACCCAAAGTAGTCACATGTGTATACTGCATATTCTGTATTTCAGCTGCACAGAATTAGGCACAACTATAAAGTAGCCGGCAAATGCAGAGTATCACAGCAAGACCTGTGATATCCATTGGTATCAATAGTGCACGTCACATGTTTTAAAATAAATGTTTTGTGTTTCTCTACATAAATAAGATTGTTATCCAAATTCATTTGGAAGCTCAGGAATTAGAAACCACTGATAGATTTTCATGGTCCAGAAATGGATATTCCGGGTGAAAAAAAAATATTATCATATCGATGGATACGTTTCCCCACATCCAACCCCAATTCATGGCAAAAGCCCTCAGGAATCGAGGAATAGAAGAGAACTTTCTCAACTTGATGAGTACTGTCTATGAAAACATGCAGGTCACATGATACTTAATGGGGAGAGACTCTTAGCTCTCCGGCTGAGGTCAAGAAAGAAGACCGAGGTGGACCCTGTCACCACTCCATTTCATCAGCATTTGTAGTTTGTCATGGAAGTTCTTCTAATTCAGTAAGACAACACAATGAAATACACGGCATTCAGGTGGCGGAGGAAGACACAGAGTTGTGTGTTCTGATTTCCTTCACTACCTTCACCAAAAGGCAAGTACAAGAATCTTATTAATAATAATTAAAAAAATGGAAACAACCAAAATGTCTATCATCCGTAGAATGGGCAAAGAAACTGGGATATTCATACAATGGGACACTGTATCGTAAATAAAATCAACACATGAAATACCCTCAGTGGAGGAATAATGTATAAACTCCCTCCTGGGATAGAGGGATGTTGTGTCCTCAATTTTGGACATGTCTCAAGCCTTAGTTCCATGTCCTGTGTGCTTATCACAAGGTCAAGGAACAAAACAACATCAAAGAAATCATGGTACGTGCAACACCGTTCAGTATCCTTGATTAGTCTGTGGGGCTTCATCTGCTGGGAGTGCAAATCCATACGACCTCGGTTTACTTATTCTCCCCATAATCATTGATGATGTCACTTGTTCCTTACAATCAACAAGTAGTTTTTTGAAAACCCTAATTGTGTTTCTTTAGCTCTCCGTTTATCTTTCTACCCAACCCATCATATTAATAAAAATTATATATCTTTGTACCCCACCTCTGCCACTAGGATGTCTCTGTCTCTGTTCATGCATTATGAAAGTGTTAAATTCATCTCTATTCTGTCAGAATGTCCCAAATGTCCTGGCCCGCAGAGGCCGTCAGTAAGGAACCTCGGTCTTGGGTACAGGGAGATGTCTAATCTTCCCAATTAGAGAGGTTTAAAAATAAACTGTGCAATTTGAATATATAAATATTTAGGGAATTAGATGAAAATTTTAAATCTTTAACAAGCACGCATTTAAATTTAATATGAAATAACATCTTAATTTAGAAACATTGCTTTATCTCCTTTACATTTTATGTCTTCATTTAACACATAGTTTCAATACGGTTTTAAAACAATGTCTTCTTCAAAACAAGGATAACCAAATACAATTGTTTGTGCCTATCAAATTTATTTTTATCTAAGGAATATTTGGGTTTCTTTTTAATTCTTTTGAGAGACAGAGAGAGAATGCATGCATGTTTGTGGGGAGGGGGCAGAGAGAGAGGGAAAGAGAGAATCCCAAGCAGGCTCCACACTGGCAGCATAGAGCTTAATGTGGGTCTTGATCTCACAAACCAGCCAAGATGGGGCTCCATCTCACAAATGGAAGATCATGACCTGAGGCAAAATCAAAAGTGGATGCTCAACTGAATGAGCCACCCAGGTACCCCCATCTAAGGACTATTTGAAGTCGAGCAGATTTTCATTCCTGTACAATGAATCACTGGGATTTTACTGCAAGCCTCAAATGCCCATTTCTATAGCATTAGGGCCTCATTTTTGCATTCTATAAACAAAGTCCGATGGTATGATTTTTTTTTTAATGTTCATTCATTTTGATGGAGAGAGAGAAAAAGAAAGAAGGAGAATGAAGGGCAGAGAGAGAAGGAGAGAGAGAATCCCAATCAGACTCCACAGTGTCAGCCCAGAGCCCTACACCAGGCTTGATCTCACGAACCATGAGATCATGACTTGAGCCACAACCATAGTTGGATGCTTAACTGACTGAGCCACCCAGGTGCCCCATGGTATAACTTTTATATGAATTTAAAAAATTTAAAAATCACTTGGGTGTTTTCATGCCCTCAGGAAATAACAGTAAATAGTAAATTAGTTATTTGTGGATATATATTAGTAATATTATATATTTATATGTAATAGTGTATAAATATATAATAATATAATTATTAAATATACATATATACTACATATACCCATATACTATATGTTTATATATTATAGTGTACATATAGTATGTATTATTATATATAGTCATGTATCATTATTACTAATGACAAATATATATTAATAATAATTGTGTATTAAGTATTATGCCTAGTACTTATGTATTAGTTATGTTAATAATGACACATGACTATGTATAATTGTATATACTATATATGTAATTAGTTAATATAACATGTATTCTATTATTAATGTGTATATGTTATTATACATAATACTAATTATATAATATACATAATATAATATGCATAATATAATGCATATTATATATTTTATTATCATATTATCAGTTATTACAAATACATAGTAGTTATCAATATATACATATACTTATATTACTGTTCATATTAGTAACATATATTAGTTATTATTACTAATGATATATGACTATAAATATACTACATGTGCCACATAATGAATAACTAATATACATGTAATTGTATAATTTTCACCATCTTATATACACATAGAGTTATTTTTAATACTGCACATTAGGATATGGTGTATACACTAGCCTGATGGCTGAGGCTGCACCAGCCACCTTCCCATGTTGTTCTTGTTTGCGCCACGTTGGGAGAGAGAAGCAGGGAAGGCATGGTATGGACATGCCTCTTTTCCACTTACTCTGGTCTCCCCTTGTTATCCAGGTGGCCTGCCCTCTGTCTTGTTTTCCTCAGCCATTCTGGTTTCCAGGTCTCTGGGGGACATTGTCCTTGGAAATCCATGGCAGCTGCAGAGTGAAATCCTCATTTTAGGGATGACCTCAGTATTGATTTGCATACGCAAGGACTTCTTTTCTTTTCTTTTTTCTTTTCTCTTCTCTTCTCCTCTCGTCTTCTCTTCCTTTTCTTTTTGTCTTCTCTTTTTTTTCTTTTATTCTTCTTTTTCTGTTGAGAGCTCACTCCACATAGCAGTCAATCATTTCGATTACAGTTTTATCCACGTTTTATCCCAGTATTGGGTTTGAAAGCAGCGGCGGTTTGGAAGAGTCCGAGCCCAGCAGTAGCTACCTGGTGTGCGTGGGTGAGAAACGGAGCAAACTAATAGGGGTTCTCCCCTCCTTCAGAAGCAAACCCGCAAGTGACTCCATCATTCTGCTTTCCAGTGATTTTTCTAAGTGTTGAGATAGCCCTTATCTTAATGGAAGAATGGGATTCAGATACACAGTCTGGTGGGCTCTGTGCATACGGACACAGTACATCAGATGCTGTTTCAGCCCTCCAATTTTAGCCTTCTATTCTCTTACCATCCTCCAAATAGATCCTTGTAAACTCTAAGAGAGTTTTTAATAAAATCTGTGATGGGACCACCATGTATTGACTGCATTTCAAAGATCATCATGTCCACACAAGCTTTAAAAAAATTTTTTTTAACATTTTTAACGTTTTTACTTATTATTGAGAGGGAAAGAGAGACAGAGCATGAGCATGTGAAGGGCAGAAAGAAGGGGAGACACAGAATCTGAAGGAGGCTCCAGGTTCTGAGCTGTCAGCACAGAGTCTGATGCAGGGCTGGAACCCAAAGACAGTGAGATCATGGCCTGAGCTGAAGGCACTCAACCGACTGAGCCACCCAGGTGCCCTGCTTTTTCAATTTAAATATAACAGAATCTGTCAGCTCAGAGCTTGCTTGGGGCTTTCTCTCTCTCTCTCCCTCTCTGTCTGACCCTGCTCCCTGTCTCTAAATAAATAAACATTTTAAAAATAAATAAATACGAGTCTGTGCACACAATGGAACATCATTCAGCAGGAAAAGAACACAAGCCATCAAGACGTGAAAATATATGAAGGAACCTTAAAGGCGTGTTACTAAGTCAAAGAGGCTGATCTGAAAAGATGACGGACCATGATTCCAGCCAGATGACATTCTGGGAGAGGCAAAACTATGGAGATGTGACAAAAGTGATCACTGGCTGCCTGGGTTTTGGGGGAAGGAGGGGCAGAACCTGGAGGATTTTAGGGCAGTTTATGACAGTATCATGGTGGCTACGTGACATTATACATTTGTATAACCTGTAAACTGTGGAACCCCGAGAATGAAGGGTAATGTGCACTGGGGACCTTGGGCGTTACCATGGATCAATACAGGTCATCAATGGTAACAGATGTACCGCTCAGGTGAGGGGCACTGATAATGGAGAAGGGGACACACCTGCCGATCCTACGAGTGTCATGTGTCAGCATCATGGTCTCTAGGATGTTCCCTAGGCTTGTGCTGTTGGCATGGGGCTTCCAAATGCATCGGAGAATCTGGATACCATTGCGGCAATGTGGGGGCCTCTGTCCGCAGGGAGGGAACAGAAGCACCAGAACTTCAATCCGCTGGTTCCGTGGCAGGTAAGCAACAAGGCCTGACGTCACCTCCCACCAGGTGGCAAAGCACAGCATGCTGGGGGAAAGATTGGCACCAGGAGCCAGCACACCTTGTCGTAAGCCACAAGACATCTTTAGGAGAAATAAATCAATAACGTCCTCAGCTCCACTCTTAATGCCTGACACCCACAGCCATGTGGCACCGGCTTTAGCTCAGAAGTGGCACTTTATAATTAAGTCAAAATCCCAATATTTGGTCATAAGGATGCCTTTTCTCCAACACAATAAAATGGGTGCATGGAATCGCAGAATGATGGAGGTTGTTTTTAGCGTGATAACCTTGACCTTGCTTTAATTACAGGGGGAAAGTTGGCATGTTGACTCCTATTAATTATTGGGGGGAAATGCTTGCAAAATTGTTAGCAACACTAATGTAAGAACAGGCGTGTTTAGAAGCTGAGTTCTCTCCAGCTGGCTGGAGAGGGTGGGATGAAAGAGATGAAGTCTGCGAAGGAGGTGGATCTAAAGCTACAGAGGCCAATGATTTCACGTCAGAATTCTTAGATAGCTTGGCATATGTGTTATAAATGAGGAGTAGCTTGAGTCCATAAGTATTGGAGGGAAAAAATGACAGCAAATGTGTTAGATGGAAGAGAACATCTTTCTGCTCTGAGAATTATTCATCAGACTACACCCATATGATATGTATTTTTTGTTCTATAGTAAATAAGACATAGCAATTAATCCTCTGGGTTAACCATGGGCTGTGTATGGTTGTCTGTTCTTAGTGCTTAGGGTAACAGTGGTGTAGACCCCTCTTTGGATGAAGCACTTAATATGTGGAGGGATGGAGATACTGTAAGGTCTTTAGCTTCTTTCCCTGGAGAAGTCAGTGTCATGGATATAACACTTGTTTCTGTAGAGTTTCCTTGATGGGTGGAAATTGTGTCAAAGGGGCATGCTGTTCAACCTTCCGAAATCTGGGTCAGTAATCCTTGGTTTTCTGTGCCCAATGCCTGTATAATCCACAATCTATTTAATGTTTTATTTACTTTTGAGAGAGAGAGAAAGACAGGGTGTGAGAGGAGGAGGGGCAGAGAGAAAGAGTGACACAGAATCTGAAGGAGGCTCTGAGCCATCAGCACAGAGCCCAACGCAGGGCTCAAAGCCACGGACTGTGAGACCATGACCTGAGCCAAAGTTGGCTTCAGGGGGGCCTGGGTGGCTCTGATGGTTCACCGTCTAACTCTCGGTTTGGGCTCAGCTCGTGATCTCACGGTTCATGGGTCCCAACCATGCGTCCGGCTCTGTGTTTGCAGCCAGGAAGCCTGCTTGGGATTCTTTCTCTCTCTTCCTCTCTCTGCCCTCCCCCACTCACTATCACTTTCTCAAAATAAACAAACATTAAAAAATTATAAAGTGTAAAAGTTCAGAAACTTATAATGACACGTGCCCCAAACATCAGGATGCTTAAGTTTACAGTCATCACAAAGACACTGTGTCTCATGCCCACCAACACCCTGTTCCTACAACATCCATCTTCCGTGGGCTGTTGCGAACAATTACTTTTAACAAGTAGTGAACTCATGCCACACAATCGCCTGTGGACACTTTAATTTGAGATGTGAAATCGACAGAAGGAATTTTGGAAGGTGAGGGAAAAAAGAGCCCTTAGTACGTCGTATGTTTTTGGATGCAATCTGGCTTTGTTAAATTATATTGACACACCAATTGTTCTTGTTTGTTTTGTTTTCTTCCCTTGAATTTTAAGAGTTTACATACATCTGCTAAAAATGGATGTAAATGAGGCACAGAGGCGCGCACAACAGAGTAGAAAATGTATGAAATAAGATGAGTGTTCTATGGCTGGGAGCATATGTTCTGATGAAAAGTAAAACTTGTCCTCACTGTATACTAGCGACTGCCAAATTCACCTGGCACCAGAGCGTGGATTCAAATAGCCAACTATCTCTTGACGTGGCTTGCTTAAAGTAATTTCACTCGTTCAGGGCTCACATTACTCCTGAAGTCTGCCTTTCTTTCTCTTGGGATACATCACCACGTCCGAAAATGATCAGACAGAAAACCGTGTCTGCCCGTGAGTCCCATCTTTCTCTCATGTCATGCACCAACGCCCTGTTAGTCATTGGTCTACACTCTGTGCTTAATGAAACGTCTGCAGGGAGAGTCAGCCCGGCAGTCGAGTGACATGGCAGAGACCACATCATCTCCAAGTTTTGGGACATGGGGGAGAGGATATTACAAATGGTTTTTGGAGGAGCCGCCAAAGTCGGAACCACACAGGGGCCAAATGCAAAAGAAGAAACATCGAGGAGAATGCCTAGACGCATAAGGCACAGGGTCCTGAAAACGCACTGGCCATCTCTTATCACGTTCTTTCTGTATTTTTATAAACGTTTGATCTTTTTCTTTAAATGAAAAGTCACCTTTCCAAGCGTTGGACGACTCAAAAATAGGAACAAAATAAATAATTCTAAATGTTAAAAAATTAATGCTTCAGAAAACAGGGATCTGGAGTCATAGGGAAATTTCTAAAAAAATCAAAATTTCTTAAATTGGGTCTTAAAATAGCTAACACACTTCAGCGAGAACCTTCTGTGTCAGAGTGTAGTATTGGTGGGGACACCTGGCTGGTTCTGTTGGAAGAGCATGTGACTCTTGATCTTAGGGTCGTGGGTTCGAGCCCTACGTGGGGTGGAGAAATTGCTAAGAAAAATTGGGGTACCTGGGTGGTTCAGTCAGTTAAGCTCACGTCACGGTTCCTGGGTTTGAGCCCTGCATCAGGCTCTGTGCTGATAGCTACCTGAGACCCTGGAGCCTGCTTCGGTTCGATTCTATATCTCCCTCTCTCTCTCTGACCCTCTCCTGCTCACAGTGTCTGTCTCTGTCTCTCAAAAATAAATAAAAAACATTTTTAAAAATAAAAAAAAGAAATTGCTAAGAAAAATAAATACACTTAAAAAAAGAATAGTATCTGTGACGTACAAGGGAAATTTCATTGATGGTACTTGATCTTATCAAGAATTTTATCAATGAAAGTGCAGATACAATCATTGGTATTAATAATACTCTTGCCCCTCATTTTCTGCTGGGGATAATTAGATTAGTAAAAGCTAATTAAGTGGCTCATTTCAAAACTGCCAGCCAGGAAGAAAGCTTCACCTCCATCCTGCCAATACTCAAGCATACGCCTTGCGTGGGGTAATATTTCACCTGCACATCAGATATCACATTGGTGTGCATATAAAATATTGGCCAGCTCCCAAATGTTGCTAGCAAACCGTGAAGAAGTGTGTCAACGTGACGTGATGTGGGGGCTTCTCATTGTGGGTACATTAAGAATCTCTTGTAAATAATTTCGAGTATCAGGTGGTAAAAGCCTAACTCACATAAATTCTACCAGTGTCAAAAGTATTTTCATCATGAAGGCTTTTCTCTCCTCTCTGTGACATACAAAGGCAGCATCAACTGACAAAAAAGAGAAATCAGCTCGAAACACCAACATTTTGTAAAAGGTTCAAATACCCATTTCAGGAGAAATGTGCTAATGCCTTCTAGAGCACCATCAGTCACTGCTTTTGGTGCTAAATCCGTAGCAGTCTAAAAATAAATTATAAAGTAGGCTGTCCTATTGAGGCCAAATTCTGTTTCCTTTAGAGTTGTATATTCTCTGTGGCACCTGCCTCCGATGTAAAAGGCTGTCTTCACAAACCAAATGAAGACTTGACACAATTATGTCAAAAGTGGGTGTCAAAAGATTATTTCCGTCTACTGCCCCATTTAAAAATTTTATTTAACATAACTGCATTATTTACAAGTTATAAGTATGCAATTAGACTTAAAGTACCCGTAATATGACCGAGTTCTCATCTCCCTGGAGCTGATGTAGACGGAAAGACAAGAAATGTGGATTGCCTTGGACTAGAGTCAAGGCATCCTGGGAGGTCTTCCTTGGGTGTTCACGCGGGGACAGGGCCGCGCATGCGCACAACCCTGGTGCTCCCGGCTCTGCTGATTTCACCACACACCTTTGTGTGGCCGCAGCTGATAACATCTGCATCCAACGGCCTGGGGCTAGAGGCAGGGATGTGATTTGACAACATGGTACGTGACTAGTAAAGTTGAATTCAAGTCTTCCACTCTCTGTGAATCCAGGCTGATTTCTTTTTTTAAATTTGTTCCAGAGAAACTAAGTTTTAGATTTGCAGACAAATTTCCAGGGACAGTACAGAAGTCCTATCTATAACCTTCAACCAGCTTCCCCTTCCATGAACCATGGTTCTCTGGTCAAATTACGACACAAATATTGATGCCCGTTCATGAATGAGAGTCCAATTTTATCGAACCCGTGTTGCTTTCTTAAATAGATAAAGATGTGCTAGGTATGTGTTGTATGCCACGATGATGGTTTTTATGTGCATTTTCTAAATAAATCTTCAAAGTAACAGATGTGTATGTTGAATCTGAGGTCTAACTGTCCCAAGGTTGAGCATCTTGCACTTGACTTAGCCAGGATGGAAAAAGACGACCATCTGACTAGAAGATGGTATGAACCTAATTTCACTATTGTGCTGACGTTCATCTTTATGGGCAAAATATGTTTGCTGATGAATCTGTTTTTTCCTATCATTCTCGTTCTGATTTAAGCCAATTACATATTGTATTTAAAGTCTGAGGGCACCTGGGTGGCTCAGTCGGTTAAGTGTCTATCTTCCGCTCCGGTCATGATCTCATAGTTAGTGAGATTGAGCCCCATGTCAGTGTCCATCTTCGGCTCAGGTTATGATCTCATAGTTAGTGGGACTGAGCCCCACATCGGGCTCTGTGCTGACAGCTCAGAGCCTGGAGCCAGTTTTGGATTCTGTGTCTTCTCTCTCTGCAGCTCTCCCACTTGTGCTCTCTCAAAAATAAATAAATGCAAAAAGCAAAAGATTTAAATTCTAGACAACTGATAACATGCCTCACCTGCCCAAACTTTCAAAATGGAATAGGTTGGGGTTTGACAGTCAGAAGCTTACCTGCAAGTTTATTCATTCAACTGAGGCAAGAATACTTTCTAGGTAAACTTAAACAGA
The DNA here is from genome assembly GCA_004023845.1 of Helogale parvula. NCBI lineage: Eukaryota > Metazoa > Chordata > Mammalia > Carnivora > Herpestidae > Helogale > Helogale parvula. The sequence continues at coordinate 329,287 of PJEM01000688.1, read as the reverse complement.
CAATCAGAAATGACTGAGATCATAGAACAATTTATAATAGCACTTGAGAATCTAAACACATTGCATGAAACAACCACCAACACACAGTAACTTCCGGTGGGGCCAAGGTCAATCTTGATGGCCACATTTGTGAGTTATATTGTCCTGAGTAATGGCAGGTTTCTTCAGGGAGTTACATAAATCCAAAACACAGCACAAAAATAGCATTTACAGATGACATGTTGATAGAAAGAAGTATCTATTTTATCAAACTGGATTTTTAAAAGGAATATTTCCCTTGGATAATAATTCGATGCTTGGGAGACAATACTGTTGACTTTTATCTGTGAGCATTACTTTTCTTATAACCAATGTGAGTACACGCTTACCACAACGCAAGAGTGCAGCTTCCTAATTGTTCCCGGATGATGTACGCATAGAAGTCTATGACTGACGGCCAAGCTGTGCACGACCTCCTAGAGCTGACCATGACTGAACAACCAAGGTTACTTGACAAAATTCTCTCTACCAACTATTTGTTTAACAATCATCATTTTCAGAGTATCAGTTTGCTCTTTGAGAAAATAACACTCAGCAGTTCAAGATTCTATATTCAAAACATAATCTCCTCTATGACATTATAAAATTGAGGGGTCGCCTGGGTAGCTCAGTTGGTTAAGCATCTGCCTTCGGCTCAGGTCATGACCTCACCATTTGTGAGTCTGAGCCCCGCGTCGGGCTCAGTGCTGACAGCTCAGAGCCTGGAGCCTGCTACGGATTCTGTTTCCCTCTCTGCCCCTCCCCCACTTGCGTGCGCATGCGTGTGCGCTCTCGCGCTCTCTCTCACTGTCTCTCAAAAATAGTTTAAAATAAATAAATAAGTAAAATTGGCTCCTGCAATCCTTTTTCAGACTATGTTGCTGGGTTGATATAGATTCATTGTGAAAAATACCAGAAAATTCTCCTAAGACAGATGAAGGAAAATGGAACCTGAATGCCTCCCAGGGAACCGCTGACTTCTTTCCTTTCCCTCCATAAAACCTATGATGAGTGATCTGTATTAGAGATTGCTTCACCCATTACAAATGGTTTAATCACAGAAGGACCCTCAATTGAAACTTATTCGACAATAACTTGACCTCTTTATACATCGGACTTAAGTGCCATCACGAAAATCGATGGCTATATTTTACTTGTCACTTACTTGCTTTTGCTTTCGAGTTGGGTCCTGTGTGACTAGCAAAGCTAGTCTGATCTTTTTTTCAGATGTTTGGTATCTTTTTATTACATCATCCCTAGAGGAATGTTGAATAGTATCCAAAAGGAAATTAACAAATACCTCGCTTAGGTGATTCAACATTTTGTTTTTAATGTCCTCTCTGGAAAGGCTGGGAAAACCAAAACTAAAAATCTACTCTTGTGATTTGTTTTTTTCCCTTCTGCGCATTTGCCTGTGTGCCGTGAGTCCCTGAGAAAGAAGGGCAAGGTCTTTGCGACTCCTAGAGAGAGCCTGATGGCAAGATCTCTGTGAGAATAACAACCTCACCCTGGGGAATCTGGGCCGGCTGATTTTCTCAGCCAAACTCCTTCCAAAATGCAGCCACAATTAATTATTCCCTGTTGTCACAACGCACCTAAAATATCTCATGAGTTGTCAGCCTGCCACTGTGGAGAAGTGACACATTTTGACACCTACCTATTTGTTGATTTTGGAATTTACATTGTGTGTGACAAGTGCACTTTAAGATGGAAGTTTCTGCCTGTTCTTTCTTTTGACCCTTTGAGTTTTCCACATGAGTTAAATTTTCTGGTTAAGGTCCTAATGCTGGATTAGTGTTTGGCCTCAAAAGGAAGTCTTCGGTCTTTGGTCTTTCGGAGAATGCAATGAAGTTGTGAGTGGGCAAGGCGGAGAAGACATCTGCTGGCTTCAGTAAGTGGAAAAGCTGGCGGCAGGTGCCTACCGCTGTCCCCGTATAGCGAGGCCATCTGCCTACATGGGGATCCATGGACATTACACATTTTGACAATCAGCATTCTTGAGAACTTGTAAAAAGTAAGTTTATCTATCATAGGGGCGCCCGGGTGCCTCAGTCAGCTAAGCATCCTCCTCTTGGTTTTGACTCAGATCATGATCTCACGGTTCATGGCTTCCAGCCTCACATCGGACCCGTGCAGTCAGTGCACAGGCTGCTTGGGATTCTCTCTCTCCCTCTCCCTCTGCCACCTCCCACTTGTCCTCTCTCTCAGAATAAATATATAAATTTTTTAAAAACATTAAAAAAGTGAGTTTATCATAAACAAGCCTAGATGATTCTAGTTGCACGGACTTTGAAAATTCCTCACTACCATTCACTACACAAGGTTCTCATTTAAGAACAAAAATTGTGTGGTGTCATTAAATTGTAAATCAAAGAAATTGCAAGTGTCTCCAAGAAAAGTTAGTCAAAGTATTCAAGCGTTTGATTTTAAAATAACAACATAGAAATGGGGGGGCGGGGGGAGAGAGAAGGGTCCTGTGTGGAGCCAATGAGGTGGAGCTCCTCCTTCTTAGCTGGGGACCAGAGGAGACGGAGCAGGAGAGGCTCAGCAGTGTTATACATACTACCGATGTCTTTCTACACGAACCAGGAAGCAGTACAGGGGATGCACATGTCCCTAAAACGATACCTATAGAGAAATACGTTTGGCTTCAGGACTGTATCAGATATCCCACTTTACACATACTGGGGTAACACACTTTTTCTTAGAAGTTTTATCTTTTCTGTGCATACCCGCCAACGGTGCAATGAGAAATCAACAGGATGTCAGGCTCTCCTACCAGTGCCCGTGGTCTAGCTGGCTAATCAGTAGGACATGCTTTCCTTCATCCACGTAGGAAAAATGGTAAATCCAGGGCGTCGCAAAGACCCAAGTGATGCTTTACAATTGCATTTCATCCTGTCATGTACAATCATCGTGATGAAACTCATTGACCACATATCAGGCAGTTCATTGGTTTCATACATGTTCTGGAAAACAATGTATTCATCACCGAAGGCAATGCACATAATTTTAATTGGCAATGTCCCTGGATGCTTCCGGTGCAGATGGTGAGTCACAGACGATGAGAATTACTTTGAAGTAACTTCCTTACCGATGCTCGGTTCCGTTCCCAGGGAATTTTTCTGTTCATGGTTGTCCCAGGCAGCAAAAAAATGAAAGTTCTCTGTTCCTCACCTTTCTTGAAAGCAGGAGTGATTCTAAGAAGCTCAGAAAATCACAGCTTAGCAGAGATAGTTGAAGAGGAAAAAAAAAGACATTCAATAAGCCCATTAAAAAAAACGTTTATTTATTGATTGATTTCAGAGAGAGGGAGGGTATGTATAGGGGCAGAGAGAGAGGGTGAGAGAGAATCCCAAACAGGCTCCAAATTATCAGTGCAAATCCTGACAATCCGTGAACCATGCATGAATCATGATATCACTACGCAAATTGAAATCAGGAGTTGGACACCTAACCAACTGAGCCACCCAGGTGCCCCGCAATCAACCTGATTTTAATGAACATCTCCTACATGGTCCTGCGTTCCAACCATAAACAGAAGAGACTGGATTCATAGAAATATTTCTCTCCGTGGAGCTGGACAGACAATCAATGGTAAGGAACCCCACCCAGTAGGAAGGTTGGGAATCACAAGGTTGTGACGGCATGCTGATGTTGATGCAGTGTCATTACACCTTTCCTTTCCGGCAGCTCTCTGAAGGAAGTGTCACTGCTGTAGGTCCTCCGGCAAGTGTGTCCATCCTTCTTGTGAAAGCCCATGCTGTGCTTACACTGTATTTGAGACTGACTCTTAGCTCTTCACTTTGGGGTCTGGATGTCACCTGTTTTGTTTTTATTTGTTTTTTGAAGTAGGGAGCAGGTTCACTCTCTGTGAGGTCCAAAATCGTGTCCTCTGTTCACATTTCGGAAGTCATAGCACCATGAATCTTGGTCTACCTAGCTCCCTGGGGGAAGCAAAGGCAAATGGAGACCATCTTTCATGGCCCTTTAAACTTTGCTTTTTTAATGTAAACGCTCCGGACGACCAGGCATGCTGATGTGCGTGGACACAAGTTAAACAATCCCGAAATCAATCAAGACTTGAATCTCAATTCCCGCCTTTTATGTCCTGCCTAAATCCAAACCCTCCATGTGGAGAAATGTCTAAGCCACTGACTGTAAATAATAAAAAGTGACACGAGAGCATGGGCCAAAATATCTCTCCAGCCACGTTAAACAAGTGAGAAGTGTGCTGAAAATATAAGACTTGCTGGAAAAAAGGTGTGAAACAGAAAATATCAATTCAAGAATATAATGCAGGGCTCATATTTACACATGCAATCTTTAAATTACTTCAGGTTAACATTGTGTACCCAGTTCCTTTCAAGGAGGGGACACTAAGGTCTTCAGCTATCTGTACTTTATAGTACTAGTGACTTTATTGAAAATTTATTACAATTTTGGTCATTAATTCTATACAAACATGCATAAGATGCTGTGATTTTTTTTTCTCTTTGATCTGTGACTGTCAATGTTTGTTGATCTCCTTCAGCCCACAGGCCACAACCTGACTCTAAGGGTGTGATTTCTGCTCTTTCTCAAAGCTTTTTTGTCCCCAGGGGGCATCCAAGGTCTGATTTAAATAATCCATTCAGATGCAAATCATTTCACTTGGGCCAGAGTCAAGAGCAAGAGGGCATTAAATATCACTTGGTCATCACTTAAAATACAGTCCCTTAAATCTTAGGTCACAAAAGGAAAAACAGGTGGTTCATAACAACTTCCTGACAATGTACAAGTGGGGGAGGGTCCATGGGAATGATGGTAGCATTATAAATGAAATGGAAACTATGGGACTATGACGTATTTTGGTGGTAGCTGGCTAATTTGAGAAGCATGGAGGGAAATCTGGAAACAACCAGTTATTGATTAAGCTTGCTAAAGTAGAGGAATCTGTAATCTTTCTCTCTTACCCAAATCAAAAATAGGTCAGCCAGAATGATGGATTGAGAGTACTTCTGGCTTGCCCTCACAGGAATAATCACAATGTTTTGTGGGTTATAATAAACCCTGCGTCACGGGCACCAAGATCTTTCTGTGCCACCAAAGTACCGGGTCCATCCATCGAGGAGCCTTGTCCCATCGCATTAGTGTGACGGGGCCACCTTTGCATATTGGTAGGTCTAACGCCAAAGCCACTCAAGTGCAGTAAGGGTCCCCACAGACATAAATATTTGCATTAAAAATTATTTCCCACTAAGCCTGACTGTCTCCTTGAATACTTCGGGAGTGATTTCGCAGGTAATGCAACATGACGAGGTAATGACCTGCCGGAAAGAATCCAATCAAATCACAACTTGAAAGATAGTATTGTTAAAAACTCAGTTTTAAAAGAAGGCATGCGTGTCTTTAGACACTCATGGTATGGTATACTGATGTCTTGGTGATACATTTAGAGTGAAAAACTGAAAATTATTTTGAAACTGCATGGAGGTATGTGCACACACATGGATATATACACACATATACACACAAATAGAGAAAGATTTCTAAAATGCACATATACATGTGTGTATATATAGTGTATATAGTATATGTATGTATACACTCATGTATATACACCTATATGGAGAGAGAGAGAATTATAGATACAAGATAGATACACAGATACATAGATAGATACATATATGGATGGATGGATAGATGATAGACAGATATAGAGATGGATAGACAGATAATGATGAATGGATAGGTGGATGGATGGATGGATGGATGGATGGATGGATGGATACAGGGATGGACAGGTAGGTTGGTAATTAGATAGATAGATACAGGGATAGATAGATAGGTAGGTAGGTAGGTAGGTAGGTAGGTAGGTAGATAGATAGATAGATAGATAGATAGATAGATAGATATAGGGATGGATAGGTAGGTAGAGAGAGAGAGATAGACAGACAGATATGATGAATGGATGGATAGATAGATGAGTGGATTGATGGATGGGTAGATGGATGGATGGATGGATAGATAGACAGACAGAGGGATGGGTAGGTAGGTAGATAGATGGATAGATTGATACATATATGCATGGATGGATAGATGATAGACAGATACAGAGATGGAGAGACAGATAATGATGAATGGATAGGTGGATGGATGGATGGATGGATGGATGGATACGGGGATGGACAGGTAGGTCGGTAGGTAGATAGATAGATACAGGGATAGATAGATAGATAGGTAGGTAGGTAGGTAGGTAGGTAGATAGATAGATAGATAGATAGATAGATAGATAGATAGATATAGGGATGGATAGGTAGGTAGAGAGAGATAGACAGATATGATGAATGGATGGATAGATAGATGAGTGGATTGATGGATGGGTAGATGGATGGATGGATAGATGATAGACAGATATAGAGATGGATAGACAGATAATGATGAATGGATAGGTGGATGGATGGATGGATGGATAGATACATACAGGGATGGATAGGTAGGTAGGTAGGTAGATAGATAGATACAGAGATAGGTAGGTAGGTAGGTAGGTAGGTAGGTAGATAGATAGATAGATAGATAGATAGATAGATAGATAGATATAGGGATGGATAGGTAGGTAGAGAGAGAGAGATAGACAGACAGATATGATGAATGGATGGATAGATGAGTGGATTGATGGATGGGTAGATGGATGGATGGATGGATAGATAGATAGACAGACAGAGGGATGGGTGGGTAGGTAGATAGATAGATGGATAGATAGATACAGAGATGGATGGGTAGATAGGTAGGTAGAGAGATAGAACAGCAATGTTATAAATGACCCGTGTTGTATGATTAAGGTTCCCAGTTTTAACCCAAAAGTGAGTTTATTGCTTCCAAAAATATATATTATATATAATAATATACTTACGTATCAAGAAGACACACATACACATATAAAACACATATCTATATGTATGTAATATACATGTATGCATATATTTGTAATGATTGTGTGGAAGAGAAATGAAGGCTACCCATACACACATATTAGAATATACAATAAAATATATAAGTGCTAAATTGACGGTATGATTTTCTCCCTTTCTAGAGGAAGAAGGTGAAATGTAGCTCTTTAAACGTGTTACAAGCTATTATAAAAACTGTAAAGAATATAGTCAAAACCTGTTTCTGGACACCAAAAACTACTGTCTGTTCAATACAGCATTGTCTGCCCCCCAAACCCCACATATATTTCAAGGACTTTCATTTTTAAATTCTACACAGGAAATCTCAAAGCTCTTGCAATAGTCATAAATAGCATACCTCTTTGGAATGTCAGAAAACGGAAGTGGATCTATACAGAGCATTATGGAGTGTTCCAATAAAAAGAATCACCGTTCAGTAGCCTGGGGGACTCAGTGGGTTAAGTGACTGGCTTCAGCTCAGGTCGTGATCTTGAGTTTGTGGGTTCGAGTCCTGCATCGGGCTGTGTGCTGACAGCTCAGAGCCTGTAGCCTGCTTCCAATTCTGCGTCTCCCTCTCTCTCTGCCCACCCCTGCTTGTGCTCTCTCTTTCTCTCTCTCAAAAGTAAATAAACATTTTAAAAACTTAAAAAAAAGAAAAGAAAAAATGTGTGTTAGGAATGTTGTCTCGAAGCAGTGGGAACACAGGCAGATGAGCATGGAAAATGTATACCTTCAAAGTCTAAATAGTCTAGTAAAGGGATATGTTCTACCAGTGACTACAAATCGAAACGAGTTTGAAGACAGAGGTACCACTCAGTGTCGGGGGAGAACACCGAACCCCAGAGATGAAGTGTGTCGCTGGCTTGCAGAGCTCTGTTCTAGGTAAAGTGTCCATGAACTCAGCACGCTGCCCGACGTCTGGGAATCTTGGAACTCCGTGCCGGCAACGTTTCAAAATGGAATTTTTATGGGGTGATCGATCAAATGTGGAAACATAGTTTCTGGTGTGAGGGTGATCCCTGATGGGCTGGCTTGCTTTCCAGGACATGGGACTCCATGGCTGTGGACAAGGAGGAAACAGTCTCCCCCAGCCCCTGAATTTGAGCATAGGTCTTTTACATCCTCATAAGTTTCCAATGCATGACAGAATACACTCTCTTACTTGGTGCATTTTACCTGCCAATGCTCTGGATCCCATGTCCATAATCTGAAATTGTGGACCTTGACTCTCTTTGAGTTCCACAACTCAATCTAACCTTTGTGGTTTCTGCTTTCAAATTTTGTCCAAGTACGTCTTTTTATGAGTATCCGTTTTCTACGCAAGAATTTCAGCAGTCCCATAGGCCTTTGTATAAAATTCAAAATCTAATGGGCACACAGCCATCTATAAAAAGACAAAACAAAAAACAAAAAACCCCACAGAAATCTAGTAACTGAGAAATAATGGTGCTGACATTCCTTACATGTGTGGATAGAGAATCATGCCTCTCTCTAGAAAATGTTTGACTTGTCATTTGAAGGTCATTTTTAGGTTAAGAGTTTCACAGTATTGATAAGACATAACTTTACTGAGCCTTTCTATGTCCCCCGAAACCATATTCATTGATATATGTTCTGTCTTCCATTCTTATGTCCAATGTGGGTGAAATCAATGTGTTGGAATAACACTTCTACACGAGAAAACAAAAGTATTTCAAAACCCTCCTTTCATTAGGAAGACAATGGATTCATATGTTGCTTCCATTTCTGATGGATATTTATTCAAGAGAAGCTTGTGGCTTTCCATTGAGAAATGATAAAAAAAAAAAAGATAGAGCAGTTTGTCCTCAAAATCCCTCCCAGTCTTTCTCTTCAGGTAAGGTACCGAATTCTTTGTCCAGCTCTGGCCAGTGGGAGCATGGGCTACCCTTCTTAGTACCGCCTGGTCTTAGTGGTGGCCGTGGGACCCCATTCACGATAATGTAACGGTGATTGAGAGATAGCCAGGAAATACACTGGAAGCAGAGATGTGTGTAAGGATTCATCCAGATCTAACCATAGGATAAGTATCTCTCTTAAGTCATGAAAACACACTGGGGAGGGAGGAAGGCAGAAGAAGTGTTCATTGCTGATGCCATCCAGTTCTCTGCATCCCCAGAGAAAACATATCCAGCTCTGTAACAGCGGTAGACACGACTCTTTCTGTCCACAGCCCTGAATATGTGACATTTGCTTGTTTTGCAGCGCCTGTCTGAATTCTAAGCAATCCAAATCCAGTTTTAAATACAGTCTCTATCTTACAATGGTACGAGGAATTCTCCTGTGTTCAGCTGACCCTTGACCAATGCCAACGGTACGGGCACTGATCCCCTGTGTGGTCAAAACCCCATGTATAACTTCAGACTCCCCTAAAACTTACCTACTAATAGCCTACTCTTGACCAGAAGCCTTGCCAATCAGTCAGTTGACACATATCTTTCCTGTTTATGTATAATATACTATATTCTTACAATAAAGTAAGCTAAAGAAAATGTGAGGAAGAAAATCAGAAGGATGGGAAAATGCATTTGCAGTTCTGTTCTGTATTTATAGAAAAAATACCCACATACAAATGGATCCACTCCACCATATTTTTCTTCTAAAACAATTCATTGCAGCCTATGTTTCTATGGCTTCATTTGAATAAAACTGGTTCGATAAGACTCTTACTCTTCGACACGTATGTGATGTCCACATCATGTGACATAATGAACATAATGCATATTTATGGAAAGACAATCATCCCTAAAATTTCTGGAATCTGAATGTTCCATTGTGGGAGATCTATTTTTAAAAACTGACTGCAGTTCAGACATGTACTCTTTTCAGAAGCATAATTCAAATTGTACACTTGGTAACTTCTTACATCTGTAATTGATATTGGCAATGTCAACGGTTCCAGTATTTGTGGAGGACAGGTAGGTAAATGTTTGGGATTTCTGGCCAGTGTGGCATCAGGGACGCAGAATGAGATTTTTTTCTTTAAATAAAAATGTGCTGTAGATGTAAGGCTGATCTAGGGTAGAGAAAAAGATGTCTTTGTTATACATACAAGAGTGTTGTTGTGTCTGTTTGGTTAAACTATTTAAATAAGCAGTATAAACTGACTGTTTAAATATCATGTCTGCAGGATGACAAGAATTGAAGATGACTCAACAGATTAGAGAAAGCTCAAAATGTTTACAGTTCTGTCTTAGAGCCTGGCAGGTGGACACGCACTTTATAAAGGTCAGTTAGGGGGGAGAAGGCAGTGGAAATGGAACATAGCACCCCAGAGGATCTGCGTGGCTTCAGAGGAAGGTGGCATGTGACCATGTGTGGAAGAATGAGTCTGCATTTGCCTGGCATTGAACCCCTTTTCTTTCAGTCACTACATGCCTTTCATCCAACTTCTCATGGACTCCAACTCAATCGATCTTATTGCTGCCTTTGCATTGTGTTCATGGAGGCTAAGGGATGGACCTCCCCAGGAAATGAAAACAAAGTGAAAAGATACTCCAAAGAAGGACATAGGTGAGTGCAACAAAGGAGGCAGTTAATGCATATTTATGATGTGATTGAATATGTTTATTAATCAATCATGCAACTAGTTAGTGGGAAATATTCCACTGTTACCCAGCAGGGGCTATTGCGAGGCACTGCAAGGGGACTGAAGATGAGGGCATTTGCAGATGCCTCATTAAACATAGCAAATTGAAAACCTATTTCCCGTAAACTCACTAAGAAAAAAAAAAGTGTAAGGAAGAGGCAAAATTTCTCAAGACAGAAATAGGACAGCAGATGACCACATGTTAGGATTTCAAGAAAGTAGCACTAGCTAGGAAGCAGATGGATGCATTCCAATGTATCCAGATTGGAGAAACTTGAAACATCTCATCCTTGGGAGAGTAAAACCAGGAAATAGGACAGCTCTTGACCTTAAATGTCAGAAATGCTTGGAAAGTGGTGATATCAGAAGGTTCTGATGGTGAGGTCTCAGGGAGGGATAAAGCAGGACTTTCCTGAAAAATGAAATCGCCCAGCTGCAGTCCATCCACCATGACTGGAGAATCACGTTCTACTGGACCCGGCGGGGACCCTGGGGACGTTGTGTATCTCTTGAGGAAACTCCATTCTTCCAGGCACCAGCTACACTTAGTGGGGCAGGGTTGAATCATACAGAAAATGGACGCATTAGGGGAAAGTCTACACACCGCATCCTGAGCAGCTCAGCCCACTTTCCATACTGGATTCTAAAATTGCTCACAACAGGGGTTAAAATATTTCTCTCTAGGAAAACTGAGAAGTCCAGAGAAAACAGAAACAGACAGTGATATTTACAAGTCCACACTGAAAACACATGTCCCCAGTTGAAGTGTAAGTCTTGATGAGTTGGCAAAATGTCTCCAATCACATGCAGATTCCAGTCTGTTTTAGGGCAATTGAGGGTCACCCAGCATTCAAGGTGCTACCCTATCCAGCTCGAGAGAGACAGACAAAGAGACTGCTAAAACACTGGTTCTCAAAGTATGCTCCAAGAGCACCTGGGGTTCCGTAACATCAAAACCTTTCATAAAAACAATGGGACTTGACTTACGGTTTGCATCCTTTTTAAAAAAATATTTTTGACAGTGTACTGTGATGCTTACAAGTTATGTGGCTTTAGATGTCACAACGGGCAAAATGCAAAAGGAAATATCAGGCCCCAGGTGCGTTTCAGGAAGCTAGCCATTAAGTAGAGCTCCAGGAGCGTAAGACATTGCCTCTATTCTATTGTTTTTTGAAAGCAGTTATTTCTAAAAATTATTCCACTAAAAAAACAGATACTACATTTATTTGTGTGATTTAAAACTAAATAAATAAAGTTTTTAAAAGCCTTAGTTCTAATTTCTCATATGATGAATACTGATCGATGATGACTCACTTGTAAAGCGTATCTGGGTGGTGCACAGATACATCACGCACACGTGTCACAAAGGTGGGGAGTGGTCTTCTAGGTGCTGCTTTCCACTTACCTGGTCTTGGGGTTTCCATCCTTTCACTGTAGAGAGACACAAAACTCTTCTTACCTGGTAGGAGCGTGCTGGCGTAGGCTGCTTTTATCTTATATTTTGTAATTACCGTGTGTGTGCGTGTGCGTGTGTGTATGTGTGTGTATTCATATACATATATCCTTTGGGAGAGACAGGCAGATTGATGATGGATAGATGGACAGACAGACAGAAAGATATAGGGTTGGATGGAGATAGATAGATAGGATAGATTATAGATGACTTAGATAGGTAGGTAGGTAAGTAGATAGATACATAGACAGACATACATAGGGATGAATGGACATAGATACATGATAGAGACAGAGAGATAGATGGATAGGTATGTAGGTACATAGATAGATGAAAGATAGAGGGAGGGAGGGATAGATAGAGGGATGGATGGATGGATGGATAGATAGATTGTAAATGATTTAGGTAGGTAGGTAGATACATAGATACATGATAAGTAGGTAGGTAGGTAGATAGGTAAATAGGTAGATAGATAGACAGATAGATAGATACATAGATGATAGATAGATATGATAGATTATAGATGATTTAGATAGGTTAGGTAGACAGATAATAGATAATGGATGATTAGCATAACTCCCTTGACATCCTGTTTCCTCCTGAAAACTTCTAGGTAATTTCATACAAATGGATGTATCATCATAAGAAAGCATGCTTTACAGCTGCCCCCCTCCACCAATTTCTCATGTATTACCTCATTTGATCCATTTGCTAATTTCCCCTTAACAGACAATTTGGCACCTATTGGGTCTCATCTCTGAAATGCGCAATAACACTGGTGAGCACATAAATTAGGTCAGCATCTCTGTGTCTGAAAGCAGCGTGCAGGCGATGTGTTAACTGGTTCCGCAAAGATAGAGGTTATCTCTTCCTGTTACAAAGAGTTTGCACCATATAATAACCCAACCAAACGTTTTTTTTCACATAATCTTTCCCCCAGTGTACTATGATATTTCCAAGCCCAACCCCTACAATCAAAGCAGGAAAGTCCCTCCTGTCTTACAGGCCTTCTGTCCCTAGCTCCCTAGATTCTTCAGATCAGGAAGCAAGCGCATTTCCCAGCTAGAAAGCACAATGTAATTTGAAATATGGAATGGAACAGATTCCAAGACTAAGAAATTAATGCCCACACCCAAAGGCACAAAGTAATTATTTTGCAAAGAGTGTGCCTGCTAATCTACAACTGCCAGATGTACTGAACTTCAATGAGAGATGCAACGGAGAAGGAATATTAAGCAGTTCCGTGTACCTGTTAAACTCTGCCCGTGTCCCTTGCCACACGACGCAACGTTTCACAAACGTCCCAGCAACTCTCAGAAAAGCAGAGCGAGCCTCACTTCTATACATTTTAATTCCGCCGTGTATTGCTTCACCCACCTGCTAAGGTTTTGTCTGTTTATGGTGAGCGTGATCGCAAAGCTGGGAACTACTGCTAAGAATCAGAATCTGAGAAGGTACAGGAAAGAGACAAACGCAAAATAAGGAGGAGCTAATAGAGGGTTCACAGAAGCAGGGAGAATTGTGTCACCCTGTCCTCTCTCTCTCTCTCGTCTGCATGGCTTGGAGTCTCACGTACCACGAAGATTTCCAGCTCCCTAAAGGCTAGTGCAGGCTCCTCTTGAATCTCTTTCTTGGCAGTCAGATCGTGTAACCGGGTTACCTTTATGGCTGGGGCACCGTATCCAGGTCCTATTCTCACTCGTATCCCTTTCCAAAAGATTGCTGAAGACATCCACGGCTTGAGAGATTTTCTCCCTTCACCCAAGCCCAATGACTGATGAATACCATGCTGGAAGAAGTTAGACCTCTCGCTTCAAGCAGAACAGACTCTGAGCTGCTGTCCACACCCCTGCGCTCCCCGTGGGGCCAGGCTGGGATGCCCTGGCCGCTCACCTGCGCGTTCTGTTCCCATCATTTTCCGACAAGATGCTCCTGAGACCCACCCCTCACCCCAACCCCCTGCTCCAAACCTTGGGCTTGTATAGCAAGTCCTGTCTCAGCTTCTGCTTCTTGAAGGCCTGACCAGTATTTCAAACACACAGATGATTCTCATCTGCTGCTCCAACAGTACCCAGGGGTACCTTGAAGAGTCAGCCATTTCCTGTATGGTCCCTCCAGCTTTGGGATGACATCAGCGGAGAAAGCCGCAAAGCCCAGCAGAGAGGCTGGGCTGTGTTGGCTTCTGAACAGCCAAGACACGGCCCAACTACCATGTGCCTCTGAATCAGCTCCGTGGACACAGAGCCAAGAACAATGGGGTCACACTGTGGGTCACACCCAGGCCTTTCTCCTGATGCCTTTCCTGTTCTCCATTCTGCCGTGGAAAGGGGAAGGAGTCTCTGTCTCTGATTCTGCTACACTGATCTGAAAGTATTCTTGCTCTTGGAAGCACTTGCCAGGTTCTTCCATCCTTTATAGTCAAGAGCTGGTCAACACGCCAGGAACGACTCTTGGGACAATGTGGATGTCTGGGCGAGTCCGTTCTCAAGAGCTCCTAGCTCTCTGATTCGCATTCTTCCCAACTGGGACTCTACTTTAGTGAGAGATTTCTGGAGACAGCAAGTCCTTCTGGCTAAATTAAAAACTAGAGAGCTTCTCACAAGAACCAGGGAGCAGTGGGTGGAATCTGCAGGAGAAAATAAGAGTGTAGACCACTGATAACTTATGAGTGTTCTGTAGGCAGTCATGGCCACTGCACATAGGCAGATGGGTGCAATGCTACAGCCAAGACATGGCCCTACCCATTCTTCCTGTAACGTGAGGGCAGGCGAGGGGGTAGAGCAGACACATTCTTCTCCACCAGCCCGCTAGACACGCCAACAGAGCACGAGGTCCTACCTAGGGTAAGCCAGGCTTATAGTGAGCTGGGACCTACCTCTCTCCTGCACTTGAGAGACAAATAGACAACATGCATTGAAACCCATACGCATGCCTTTTCATAGCGCATTTAAAAATATAGACAAGACAGCATATTAAAATATTTATAAGGCATGCATATCTTCAGAAAGCTTAGCAGAATGTACAGGGAAATATTAGGAAAGCATGCATGCCTAATCAAAATCAATACACAACGTTAAGATAGCAGGTCATATGGATCAGGATTGGGGCTACACATTCATCACGGGCCAGTTCTCACAAATGTTTGCGATAAGACGTAAGTGAAAATAGGGACATGTATTCTTGAAACTGAATCCAAAATTATCAGTTCCCATGAAGAACCCATGTAACTCAAAGAAGACTATCCTAACTAGAAAGCTACCACATAGAAACTGGTTCGTTGTGGGCCACTTCTCAGAATGTTCTACAAATCATCGGAGTCACAATTACAAAACATGGCTAAGGAGTGAAATAGTTCAGAAGCCAGACTCATATGGAATATGCTCCCCTACAGACGATTCATGCCAGGTTATCGTTTAGAATACTTGGAGCCAAGAAACATGGAAATGCACACACACACACACACACACACTACACATATATACACATGATACACTAGAAACACAGTGCATACACATTACACACACATTAGGCATTTCTACACATGACACACATATCACACACACGTTACACACACACACACACACACACACACACACACACACACACTTTGGAAATCTGGAGTTGTGGCTTTGGGAAGATACATGTGGTTGCCTTCGGTGGAGAAGCAATGCTTTTGAAGAATCCACAGGCTGTGCAATTTCAGAGAGGACTCTGAATTCACGATAAATAACGCAATGACTTTGGCCATGACATCTCAACTCGTGGCAAAATATCAAATACACTGGCTTGTGTTTTGGCCAAGCTTTAACATTCCTTCTCCTTTAGGAAAAGCTAAGGTGCTCGTCCATTTAGAGAGTCATTGGAGGGGCGCCTGGGTGGCTCAGTCGCTTAAGTGTCCAACTCTTGATTTTAGCTCCGGGTATGATCTCACAGTTCGTGCAGCCAGCTCAGAGCCTGCTTGGGATTCTCTCTCCCTCTCTGTCTGCCCCTCCCCTGCTCACTCTCTCAAAATAAATAAACTTAAGAAAATCTTTAAAAAAGGTGTTTCTTTTGGATGCATAGCATTGTACCTCTGTGCCAGGAGGATGATACGGAGCTGGTATCCCATGCCCACGTTAGCAGTGGGGTATGGATGTTACACGTTCTCTACGCCTGATACGGGACCCAAAAATTAGAAAGAAAAAGTTTCATAGATTTGGCACCATAGAAAGATACATTTCTGGCATCTGGCAAAGCACGTGGTAAAATGTCATAAAAATATGTATTATAAATACGTGAAAGATGCTATTCACCTAACATGTATATATAACTATATCAAAATAATATCAATTTTATGGGTAGTTCTAATTATTTTACAAAACAAATGTAGCCACATTATGACTAATAGAGTGTATGCCCATCTCTCTGCAGAGTTAATAAAAAATTTATATTCTAGATTTCTTATTTTGTCAATGTGATAAGCTACAAAATGGTTTCATCTCTGTTTATTTGCCTTTTTTTTTTAATTACTAGTGGGGGACCTGGCTGGCTCAGTCGGTCGGTCATGATCTCACGGTTCCTGGGTTCGAGCCCTGCATCAGGCTCTGTGTTGACAGCTAGCTCAGAGCCTGAAACCTGTTTCAGATTCTGTGTCTCCCACTCTCTCTGACCCTCCCCTGCTCATGCTGTCTCTCTTTGTCTCTCAAAAATAAATAAAAAACAAAAAATAAAATAAAATAAAATAAAATTACTAGTGTGACTAGACATTCTTCATATGTTCTTTTACCATTTTGATTTTTTCTGTGGATACATTATTTTTTGTATTTTAAAATTATTACTGGGGTCTTATTAGTATATATTTTACTTATTTGATGCACTCATTAAAAAAACATGAAAACGGGCACATTCCTCCTGCTCTGTGTTGAAATGATAAAAGAGAGAAGACGATGATTTCAGTTTTCTTTGTTCACAGTGCCTGGCTTTCATAGACTCAAGATGATCCTCAATATTATGGATTTTGATATTTAATACCATGATTTTATGATTTTCTGCTGTCATGTAAAGTTTGGGAAGGCTGTTCCGCACCCAAATCTATAAAAATATTATTCCTCTTGAATCTGAGTGATTTTTTAAAAAATTCAGAGGTGGGTTTCTTGTTGTTTTTGAGACTTAAAATCTTATTTATGCAAGTGGCATTCTGTGTGTGCACCGCGCTCGGCCCGTAGGTAGCCAGATGTTCTAACACTGTTTATGGAAACGTGCTGCTGATTTTGTTCCTTAATGCTGTATGTCTCTCTCTCTGCTCAAGTTACCCACTATTTCCATTACAGTTAGTTGAGAAGAACCCATGAATATTTGAAGGAGCAATATTCTTGCCTTCCACTTCTGTCTCAAAGACCTTTTTTTCCTTAATTATCATGGCATATTTCTCAACTGCAAAACGTGGGACCCAGTTGCGTTAAGTTATGCCAAACATCCTGTCCATTTGTTTGAATTACATCACGTATAGATTAATTTAAGATGCATGAGTTTCTTAAAGTTAGTATTTCAAATTCAGAAGGAAAAAAAAAAGCAGGAGTTTAAAATAACAAACATCCCAAACGAATTTGGTAAGAGCACACTGTTTATACTTCCAATACAAGCTTCTCCGGACTCTGCTCTTTTCCTGAATTATCTCTAAGCCATGGGAGCGGTAGGATATTCTGATGATAACATGGTCTCCTGAGGGAAGCCGAATTTCACATGGGCTGCTTTATAGCAGACCTAAACCGGTAAGATTTAGTAACTGATCTTGCACGGAAAGAACATTATGCATTAATTGACTTGTGCGGGCTTTTCATCTGTGCTGTCTCCATTGCAAACAGCTGGTGTAGCAGGTGGCGTACTAGAATATGTACAATGGTGGAGAGTATGAACTCAAACGTTTCGTAAATAGGACCACTAACAGTAGACACCCCAGATCCCAGCAACCCTGGTATAGACAGAGCACTGAAAATGATGAAAAAGGCACGCTACAATTTAATTCCTTGGCTTTCCAAAGCTGATTTTTGCCTTGTGATCAATATCAGATGCAAAATTAATCAGTGTTGTTTTCTCTTCAACACAAGTGAACATTCCGAGCCTGGTGGAAATACACATGGAGAAAGCGTGAATGATTTCTGTACGCATGTGGCTGAGAACCAGGTCTCTGGATGTTTTTCCCCCTAAACTACTGATTTTTTTTTAATGTGTATTTATTTGAAAGAGAGAGAGAGAGAGAGAGAGGCATGAGCAGGGGAGGGGCAGAGAGAGAGGGAAACACAGGGCTTCATGGGGCGCTGGTGTGGCTCAGTCCGTTAAGCATCTGACTTCAGCTCAGGTCGTGATCTCGTGGTTCATGGGTTCGAGCCCTACATGAGGCTCTGGGCTGACATCTCAGAGTGTGGAGCCTGCTTCAGATTCTGTCTCTCTCTCTCTCTTTCCCTCCCCCACTTGTGTTCTCTCTTTGTCTCTCAAAAATAAATAAACATTAAAAAATATTTAAAAATAAAGGAAGGGCTTCATCAACTTCCAGAAAACCACTCCATTCGCTGAGTTTGAAGAAGTCATTGCCTTTTTATCTTGCATACAATTATTTCTCTAAAGTCAACACAGACACACACAGTTGAGAAGGAAGAAAGCTTACAATGACAATGCTCATCTTCCAAAACGAATATTTCACTTTGCAGTATTAATAATAGTGTCAAGTTTTAAGCCTCATTTTGATAAAGGGATGGTTCAAGAATACTTCATGTTTGCTCTCTGGGGCCACAGCATCTGTTTCTAGATCTTCCTTACAGATGGGGATCTCCATTTGTGGGAGATTTGAAAATATATTGCAACAAAATTTATGCAAAGGCTACTTCCTCAGAAATTCTAAAGACTCCAAAGTAATAGAGGAAGAGATACTTTTGTGTTCAGATCACAGAGGTTAGAGCGATTCAAAAGACTAGGTATCTGGTCCGTTCTAGAGAATTCTATGATCTCCAAGGACACACACATCATGTCTTCCATCATGTCACTAGGTCACTCATGATCTTGTGTGCTGTCAACTCAAATAAAAACACAAAGCCAGCAATGGGGGCGATGGGTTTGTTCTGCCCTTTGCTAAGGTAGCAACGATGCCAAATCTACCTGTTTGCATGGCATTCCCAGAAGTCTCTCTTTCTCTTTCCCTCTCTGTTCAACTATTCCCTTGTCACGCTGTCAGTCAAAACCCACATTGTCTCTCGATGCTGAGAGGTTTTCCAGCCCCTCTCCTGGATCTTCTCCTTGGCAATGAGCTGTCTGACCTTCTTTTACCCCCTTTGCTGTGTCAGCGATGTGACTGTTTTGTGAAGACAGATATATAAAGACAGTACATAAAGTTGAACGGAGCATAAGGCAGTAGGCATGCGACATATGAAACTCCCATAAAGCAAATACGTAGAAGGTTGAACATGAAGAAACGCTACAACAATTCATCTAATTGGAAAAAGAAGATGTTCATTTCTCATCAAAAATGTTCAGACTATATCTCCTTCCTTTCCTACCTGCATGTATTTCACAAGCAAAGATCCTCCTTGAGCTAAGATTACATCTTTGATTTTAGTTTTTTGTTTTGTTTTGAGTTCGGGAGGGAGGAAGATCTGAGGCAAGAAAGTCTATAAATAGGCTTACATGTAATTGCACGCCATTTTAATTGAAGCTTTCATAATCTCTACGATAAAATTACTACTTTACCAAATATAAACTATATATTCCAGTAACTATCAATCACTCGGACAGTCTTCTGAGTAAATGCAAGAATTTATCTATATCATCCCTCCCTGCAATTCTCATTCTATTTATAGAGGCCCTCACGGCACTGATTAGGATCCATGTCAGAGAAATTTCCTCCAAGTCTCTTCTACCCTCATTTTCTTGTTGCTGTTGTTATTTTTTCAGTGGTGGCTCTGTTCTTAAACTACAGCATAAGCTCTGAGTTACTTGAGAATAAAGACATTCAATAACACTCTGTCTCAGCCATCTAGCCTTGATGAACTTTTAGCCTGACCTAATTGCCATAAATCTGAATGCTGATAAAACTGGCAATATATGTGAATAAGTACTTACCAATGAGAAATATAGTTTGATTCTTTATGGATTAAGTTAAAGCAATATTTTAAAGAGAATTACATCATACTCTCTATTGGGTCACAGGAATTGGTAGAATATAGTTCTGGGCTCTCCCGTGCTGTTCTAGCTTCTATTATTCTGTAGAAGAGTCTTTGTGACAGTGACCTAAGAGTAAATATTTCTAACCCAGACCCTGCCACCTGTCATTACCTCATTTGTCATTCTTCTCTTTTGTGTATTTCTTGTGTCAGAGTCATGAGAATGTTTTAGGATCATATTAAATCTTATTGATGCAAAACACTAAATCTTTTTTGCCGGGGGTGGGGGAGGCAACAAAGACCATAAAGGAGCCACCTACCCTGGCTTAAGTGGAGGGATAGGTTCTTTTTTTTAATGTTTCATTTACTTTTGATACTGAGAGAGGCAGAGCATGAGAGGGGGAGGAGCAGAGAGAGATGGAGACACAGAATCTGAAACAGCTCCAGGATCGGAGCTGTCAGCACGGAGCCTGATGCGGGGCTCAAACCCTGGAATGTGAGATCTGACCTGAGCAGAAGTCGGAGGCTTAAACGATTGAGCCACCCAGATGCCCCATGGATGGATAGGTTCTAAGACACCCAGTGGACACCTGAAACCACACATAGTACCAAAGCCTGGATGTGCTATGTTTTTTCCTACATGTGCATGCCTATGTAAGGTTAAATGAGTAAGTTAGGCATGGTAAGAAGCTAATGATAGAAACTAATGATAAAATACCTTATTGTCCTGGTCTCATGCTTCTTCTCATGAGAACATGAGATGATAAAACACCTAAGTAATGAGATGAAGTGGGGCGAATGACACCGGTGTTGTGAGGTCATGTTTGGCTACTGACCTTCCGAACACATCTCTGGACGAGCCCGTGTTTCCAAAATGCTATTGACCGCAGGCAACCTAAATCTCAGGGAAGGGGGGTGATACTGTCTGTAGATGTCGTAGAAAAATTAGAAAGCAGAAACATGAAAATGTAAATGCTATAAGAATCATCTTGAATCTCATGAGCTGAAGATAAGCACCCTCAGGGATTTCTGTCATTTGACATTCTCTGTGGCTTTAAATATCCACATAAATTTTTATTTACCAAAATGGGATCTGCCATGAACCTCATTTTTAGGGTTCTTTTTTAGTTTTTAGTTTTTGGGTTTTTTTTTTTTTTTTTTTTTTTTTTTTTTTTTTTTTTTTTTTTTTTTTTTTTTTTTTTTTTTTTTTTTTTTTTTTTTTTTTTTTTTTTTTTTTTTTTTTTTTTTTTTTTTTTTTTTTTTTTTTTTTTTTTGCTTTTCTTTCAGCCTTTTATGCTGGACCTTTTTTCCATTTCCATATACCTACACTGACGTCATCATATTTAATGGCCACTCGGTCCATCTGTTCCCTAGCATTCCTATGTTTGGATAGCCATGACATTTCCTCATCTTGATGGCCACTCTCCAGGCTCAATTTTCAAGATAGGAAACTGAACACACCTACCAGCCCCTCTTTGTTAGCTCACCGAGCAAGAAATCAAGGAAATAAATGCTATGAAATGCTCAAAAGAACACATGATTTGAGAAATTCCCAGTAGAGGACAGATAAACCATCAGATAAAAGAAGAAATCAAAGCTGAAGGTATGATTTGAGTTCTGCTTCATGAGGTGAGAACAGTGCTCTATTTCTCTAAAGAACTACCATTCTAGACGTTTCCATGTCTACAGTTGACCCTTAAACAACACAGGTTTGAACCATTTGTATGTGGATTTTTTTCAATAATTCCAATGCACTGCTGTAAATGTATTTTCTCTTGCCTTGATTTTTTCTTAATCACATTTCTTTTCCTCTAGCTTACTTTACTGTAAGCATACAGTATATAATACATAGAATATGCAAAATATGTGCTCATGGACTGTGTATATTTGTCTGGCCAACAGTAGGCTAGTAGCAGTTCAGTTTGGGGGGAGTCAGGACTTACATGTAGACTTTGAACTTCATAGGGTATCAGCACCCTGAGCGCCCACGTTATTGGGAGGGTAAGCTGAATTTTTCGTCTTGTGCAAGTTCATGAAATCCAACATCTTGGGAATTGACTGCTAATGCTCATCCACAGTTGGAAACATATCACTGACTGGTATTCTTTATGATGCATAAATATGTAACATGAACAGCATCATTTTATGAAGCAGGTTCTATGCAAGCCACAGGTATTTCGCCTTCCATTGGATCTACAGGTCATGGTTGGAGGTGATAACGTGAATTTTACCCTTTAAAAATTTTTTTTCCAAACTTGACCTGAATCTAATCTAAATCAGGAGCTCCTCACAAATAATTAGGACTGGCATGCTTTCTATAAAGTTTGTATCATAAATAGAGCAAAGAACATCACTTTGCTAATTGAACACGCGATTTTATCCAAAGATATCCAAAATCAGACGAGATGAAATGGTCCCACAGGGGAGGAAGTGAGCCCCCTTCTCCACATCCAGTTGGGCCTCAGACTCAATTCCGCTCTGAGGAAGCACCTGCCAGGAAACCTTGCCTGCAGCCCGGCCCATCCTCCTACTCAGCTGGCCTCCCGCCCGCCTAGAGCTGTGACCCCCCCCTCAAGGCTAAGACAGCTGCAAGAGAAAGAAGGCTCATCTTCATGAAAATAGCCTTTGAAGCCCTTCTGCGCATAAACACTCTTCATTTGTTAACGACTTAATCCTTTAATTAAAGCTCACTTTGTTAGGTGGCTTGGCTTTCAAAACCAGCCCATGGAGATATTTGCATGAGTCCATTAAAGACCATCAGACCACAGGAGATGGTTGAAAATATTGTCCCAGGCTTATGGTAAAGCCAGGCAATCTATCCCTACCCGGGGCGGGAAAAGATTACAGAAGCATTTGTGTTGAATTAGGTTTCCTGAAATAGAACCGTTCCTTTGCGTCCATCTGAACACGATGTGTGTGGTTGGATTATCCACTTTTTAAATAACTCACCAACATTAAGGTTCTTTCTTTTTCTTTTCCTTTCAGTTGAAATTATAGACTAGTGAAAATGGATTCATGGAATTAGCAATCTAAAAAGGCTAAAACCTAAAGTGAATTGGGTCACTACAATATTGTTTCACTGCGAACGGTGGCTCTGGCGTTTCCTTGGGTCAGAAAGGCAGTTAATTGAAAGCGCAGTGTGGGCAGTGTGTGAAAACCTCATTGCCGCATTTGCAATGCCTGTGGGTCTTTTCAGCTTAAGGGATAGAACTAATAATATTGACATTTTGGCGTACTACATACATATCATGCCAAATGGGAGGGGTTCTGTTTTGTTTCGTATATCTGGAGAGATAGAGAGAAAAGTTATAAAATGCAGAAGGGAATTTCAAGTTAGAAGAGAATACATATTTAATAACCTAGTTCATGGAGGCGGGGCGGGGCAATTCCAAGAGATGAGTAATCACATATAAGTTAAATGCAATCAGACATGAGTCAAATAGAGAAATAAAAACTAGGAGAGTTAAGAAAACTGCTCATGAAAGTGGGCAAGTAAAAGGTGAAATATCAATACCTGTAAGTCTGATGTGGCCACAGTAAGGAGACAGAAAGCAATCACATTCAAAGACGCAAAATGAGTATTTTTAAATCCTCTGTGAAAGTATTTGTAGAAAAATAGGACTACTGTAGAAAAGGACCAGATTTAAAATTTAAAACAATAAGGAGGGGCGCCTGGGTGGCTCAGTCGGTTAAGCCTCCGACTTTGGCTCCGGTCAGATCTCACGTTCGTGGGTCCGAGCCCCGCGCCAGGCTCTGTGCTAACAGCTCGGAGCCTGGAGCCTGGAGCCTGCTTCCGGTTCTGTGTCTCCTTCTCTCTCTGCCCCTCCCCCTCTCATGCTCTGTCTCTCTCTGTATCAAAAAATAAATAAAACATTAAAAAATTAAAAAAAAATTAAAACAATAAGGATTTTAAAAAGGAGTTGGCCAGCATGGACTAAGAGACACGCTTTGACATCCTTCAGCAAAGCATCAAACGTGGTAGAAATAGAACCTTGAGAAAGTGGCTATCAGGAAGCAAAGAACAGTGATCTTTCAGAGATACAAGACAAATTCAGTGACCCCCTTTCTTGCCCTAGCTTATTGCCTTAAAAGTGTTTCCAAGTCATGACCTAGGGAGGGAGAGGTCAGGCAGAACCCAAAAAAACTCTCCGAATCTCAGAAGACCACTGTAGGTAGGTGGCTTAGGACAGAGCACCAGAAAAGAGAGGTCTTCATCCAGGGAGAAGAATGGAGATTTGTACAGAGGCCTGCTGTCTGTTATGCCCAGATTTTAAATATCGTCCCCAAAAACCAGAAACCGCCAGGGAGACGGACTCACGCATGCAAAAGGAAAGGGCTTTATTACGAGTTTAGGCTGGCCGGGCCTAAGCTCGGGCTCACAGACTTTACCGGCGCAGTGGACTCATGCTGAGAGCCCCGAACAAAGGTGGGGTAGGGCCTTTATGGGCTTGGGAAGGGGGAGTTACAGGATATTGTGACACAGGTATAGTGATCCAATCAGTATTATACAATGTTACTGACAGCAGGTTTAACCATTCACATGGCCTAGAGTACTCGTTACTTTTGGTGATCACAACATTTACAGTGTTAACCAATTACAGAGTGGGCCCAGGACCCTCATGTAGGGCGTAACTAGCCTTCTAGGCCTGCCCTTAGAAATGTTAAGGGTGTTAGCTGGCCTTTCCTGATTGGGTGTTACGAGGGTGGTCCCTCCTGCCTTGGGCAATGTGTGCCCTTCTGTTGTCTAATGATTAGAGTCAGTTTGGTTCAGACCTGTGTCCTTACACTTCCACTGTAGTAATTATCAGTGCATTTATTTTTTAAATATTTTTAATTTAAAAAAATTTAATATAATTTATTGTCAAGTTGGTTTCCATATAATACCCACTGCTCATCTCAAGTGCCCTCCTCCATGCCCATCACCCATTTTCCTCTCTCTCACCCCCCATCCACCCTCAGTTTATTCTCTGTATTTAAGAGTCTCTTATGGTTTGCCTCCCTCCCTCTCCTTAACTATATTTTCCCTTCCCCTTCCCTATGATCCTCTGTTAAGTCTCCCCGGTTCCACATATGAGTGCAAACATATGGTCTCTGTCCTTCTCGGCCTGACTTATTTCAGTTAGCATGACACCCTCGAGGTCCATCCACTTTGCTACAAATGGCCAGACTTCATTCTTTCTCATTGCCATGTAGTATTCCATTGTATATAAAAACCACACCTTCTTGATCCATTCATCAGTTGATGGAATAATTATCTGTGTATTTAGATGAGGAGACTCCTAGTCAATCTCCTCAAGGCTGGGGAAATAACCACCTAAAAATATCGTATGATCTACCGAAAGTTCCCTGTGACTAGGAAACTAACCACTAGAGATGGCAAGGGATGTTTCCCTGAGATGGCCCAGGACCAGGACCAGCCTCTGTTCTAATCCACCATCCTGGAAAACTTCATATGATTTTGCCTCAATAGGAGATAATTTGTGTGGTGCTGACAACCACTGTGGTCCAGAGTAACAAATCTGTGAAGGAAACAAACTTGTGTCTGTGTGATATAAATGTGTCCCAGAACAAATACTTAGGACATCTATAGAAATTCAAGAATTTCCAGCACCCAACTAGGTCAAATTCACAATGTCTGACATCCAATCAGACAGATTGCTCAAGACATAAGCAGTTCACACCAGTCCATTGTTTTCCTATACACTGGCTCTTGGAATCCAGAGTCAAATACCATTTGTGAAAACACACTTTTTACTTTACCATGAAAAAGACGGGGACACATGTAACAGAAGATTGTAGAGACCTGTACACCATTCCTGAGGAACATGAGTCAGAAGACTCATTATTGTTAAGATGTCAATTATCTTTAAGTTGTCTATACATTAAACAAAAAAAATCCCACCTGAATTCCCAGTAGGCTCGTTCGGTTGGATTGGACAAGATGGATGGAAATGTAAAACACTTAGACTGGTCAAAACAATT
The DNA here is from genome assembly GCA_004023845.1 of Helogale parvula. Lineage (NCBI taxonomy): Eukaryota > Metazoa > Chordata > Mammalia > Carnivora > Herpestidae > Helogale > Helogale parvula. The sequence continues at coordinate 303,163 of PJEM01000688.1, read as the reverse complement.
TTGAAAAAGAATGAAACTGGAAACCTTATATTACCTGGTTTCAAGTCTTTAATTTTAAAGCGACTGTAATATAAGTGAGTACGCTATCACTGACAACAGAGGCTCATCAGGAACGGTCTACGGTGTGTGGAAATAGACACACACATATGTGAACAATGGATTTCCGAAAAATGGGCAGGTCAGTACACAGTATTTTTGAGCACATGATCACGGAAAAGATATCCATATAGAGAAGCCAAAACCAAAAGAAAAACGAAAAAAACTACCTCAACATTGCATTATATTAAGAATTTAAGTCAAAATGAACCAAGGTCGAATTTAAATTGAGATTGAAAATCTAAATGTATGAAATTTCCAGGAGAAAATAGAAGAGAAACGTAGCGCAGGGTCAGCCAGCGATTTCTTAGATATGACACTATAAGGATGCAGGTCTGATTCAGGTTTCCCCTCTGACCTTGAAGGCCAGCTAACACCATTAACATTTCTGAGGGCGGGCCTAAAGATGGAGGTTAAGACTAGTCACGCCGTACCTGAGGGTTCTGGGTCCACTCTGTAATTGGTTAAAGCTACTGTCAATGATGTGATGCTATATTGATTGGACCGCTGTACCTGTGTCACAATTTCCTGTCACTCCCCCTTCCCAAACTCATAAAAGGCCCTGCCCCGCCATGTTCGGGGCTCGCTCCACCTGTATCCACTGCGTCGGTGGAGACTGCGAGCCCGTGCTTATAAGCCCGTCGTAATAAAGCCCTTTGCTTTTGCATGCGTGCTTCGGCCTCCCTGGCGGTCTCTGGTTTTTAGGGGCGATATTAAAATCTGGGCATAATAACACCAAAATCGTATCTGTAAAATATCATAAGTAGAACTTTATTTTTTGATGTTTGTTTCTTTTTGACAGAGAGAAAGAGAATGGGGGAGGGGTGCAGAGAGAGAGGGAGACAGAATCTGAAGCAGGCTCCAGGCTCTGAGCTGTCGGCATGGGGCCTGATGTGACATGGAGCTGGAACTCACAAACCATGATGAGATCATGATCAGAGCGGCAGTCAGATGATTAACCCATTTAACTGACTAAGCTGCCCAGGTGCCCCTGAAATTTAAACTTTGCATGCACGTACTCTTCAAAAGATACCATTAAAGAATGTAAACAGAAGTGGCAGACAGAGAAATCACGTATCCAATAAAATACCTGTAATCAGAACACACAGAGAAGTCTCAAAACTGATTCATAGAAAACAGATAACCTAATTTTTGAAAAAATAGGCCAAGATTTGAACAGACACGTCACTAAGGAAGATATATGGATGGCAAGAAAGTTCGTAAAAACAGGCTCATGGGAGCAATCATTTGGGGAGCACCGTTAAAACTAAAACATGGCTCTGGTAGTAGAACACTGAGACATCCTCTCTGCAGCATTCGGGAGAATGCGCAGGAAAGGGCAGTGTTATTCACTGCTAGTATCAAGAGTAAAGAGTGGGACTAATTTGGAAAACAGTTTGGGAGTCTGTTATCTACTTAAATATACGCCTACCATGCACCTCTGGCTTCCACTTCCGGCATTTAACTTTCACTTCCGGTATTTAACTTCCACTTCCAGCATTTAACTTCCACTTCCGGGATTTAACTCCCAGAGACACCAAAGCATTTGTGTCTATCAACACTTGTAAGCAAATGTTCATAGATACTTGGTGGCAGCTGCTAACTGGAAACAACCAAATAATTCATCAAGGGAAACGGATACATAATCAATGGGGTCTGCGAGGAAGGGCTGCTCAGACATTGGAGGCAATGCACTGTTGATACATGTAGAAATATGGATAAAAATGATCGTATTCAGTGAAAAGAGTCCGCCCCAAAGTAAATACTGTGTGATCCTCTTTATTTACATTTGTAGGACATGGAAAGGAATCTCCAATCCAGGAAGCGGATTATTACTTGCCTAGGAATGGGGAAGGGACTGGGGTGCAGGAAGGGGGGTGTGCAGGTTTGAAGAGCATAGGAAGGACATGTCCTAGGCCGATGGCAATGCTTGTATTCTTGACCGTGATGATGATTTCACAGGTGTATATACATATATATATATATATATATATCTTTCAGCATTAACTGATTAGTAGACTTTAAATATGTGTCTTATGTCAAATTATCTCTATGTGACTTTTAATACATTGATAGGTCGAGCTGCATTAATGGAGTTTTGAATGCAAAATGAACTTCACATTATAGAATAAAATCAACTGGGTTATTGTGCGCTATATTTTTGTCCTGTCTCCTCTGTATTTCATTAATTTCTTCCTTTGATTAATGATTTTTTTGGATAGCATACCTAACATACCTTCGCTCTTCACTTTTAAATGTTCTTTAAATCGGTAATGACCTGTAAATTTCAAATCTGTAAATATTGCCCTTTTTTGTGTATTTACTTGAAAATTTTTTTAAATGTTTTTATTTATTTTTGAGAGAGAGAGAGAGAGACAATGTGAGCAGGGGAGGGTCAGAGAGAGAGGGAGACACAGAATCCAAAGACAGGCTCCAGGCTCTGAGCTGTCAGCACTAAGCCTGATGTGGGGCTTGAACTCAGGAATTGTGAGATCATAACCTGAGCCGAAGTCAGACACTTAATCCATTGAGCCGCCCAGGAGCCCGTGGTTTTACTTTTAGACAGATAGAGAGAGAGAGCTTGAGGAGGGGTGAGGGACAGAGGGAGAGAGAGAATCTGAAGCAGGTTCCATTTTTCAATGCAGAGCCCAACACACAGCTCAGTGCCATAATCCTGGGATCCTGACCTGAGCCAAAATCAAAAGTCAGATTGTTGCACATGAATTTAGCTTCACTCCTTCCATCAGACCCAGAGTTTACCTTCCAGGCCTGCACTTGGAGGGCTACATGACTATTCTCAGGTGCGAGGAAAAAAACTAATAAGAGGTCAAGGGTTAATGTGCCCTGCTCCTAGTTGTGACACACTTTGCCTACTTTGTTCTTGAGATAATGGCTATTCCCTCGAAACTCCCCTACACCCCTAAACCTTGCCTTCAAAATAACGAATGTTTTCCTGCATACCAGGATAAGGGACGCTCTCCTTACTGCTTTGTAGCCTTTTGCAATAACCGCTCAATTCTGCTTCTGTCCTGCCCACTTGCCTGCTTGCTGATTATAAAAAGCCCTAAGCCCTTGGACTGGGGGCCACACACTTAGAGTTCTGGGTTAACTCTGTGTGTTCCCAGCTGGTAATAAATAAAGAGCCCCTTAATTCGGCTTTAGTGGTCTTGGTTGGTCTCTGTGTCTCCCAGCATAACAAGATGCTCAACTGACTGAGCCACCCAGACACCCCTGTAAATATTACCTGTTTTTGTTCTTGTTATTTTTTAAAGGGAGGGGTCTGAAATAACGATGGGGTAAAGCTTTCAAATGTGTTAAATACACTTAACTGGCTTTTGGACATTGAAATATTTTATAATTTAAAGATGCAAAACTGTTAGGGCATCTGGGTCGCTCAGTTGGTTAAATGGCCAACTTTGGCTCAGGTCATGATTTCACAGTTTGTGAGATCGAGCCCCATCTTGGGCTCTGGGCTGACAGCTCAGAGCCTAGAGCTGCTTCAGATTCTGTGTCTCCCTCTCTCTGCCCCTTCCCTGGTCACACTCTGTCTCTCTGACTCTCAAAAATAAAGGTAAAAAATTTTTTTTCTTTTAAATGCAAAAGTGAAATACAAAAAAAAGGAGTCATAGGTTAAGAAAAACACTAGAAATGGGTATGTTACAAAATTATGTAAATAGCACATTGAAATTCTGTTGGGAGAAAGTACTAAGATATTTGTAATTTAACCTGTCTAGGAAATAGACAATATCGTTCAACAAATTGACAATCATTGAGTCTTTTTAAAAATTTTTTTGGTTAATGTTTGCTTATCTGTGAGAGAGAGCATGAGCAGGGCAGGGGCAGAGAAAAAGAGGGAGACACAGAATCTGAAGCAGGCTCCAGGCTCTGAGCTGTCAGCACAGAACCCAATGCAGGGTTGAACTCATGAACCATGAGATCATGACCTGAGCCAAAGTCTGAGGCTCAACAGAGTCACCCGGGTGTCTCAACAATCGCTTAATCATAAGGGGGAAAAAAATCCAGCCTTGCTAATAATAAATATATCCAATTTTAATACATTACTATATTTCTTCCATTAATTTCAGATTGCACTGTCCCTGCCCTGCTTGAATGCCGTGTAACACTTCCAACCATGGTCATGACTTTGTAAAAGTAGCAGAGACTTGGGGAAAGAAGCTTGTTAATGTAATGAAAAACCAGGAAAGGATCTGCATGTGCTGATCTGGCAACTCAACTACTGAAAAAACACACTCATAATTTCCTCCAAAATACTGACTGAACAAGGTAGAGTTCAATGTGTTTGACATAGTATTTCTTGTTATGTCAAAATGTTGCAAATACTCTAACGCCTGCATGCTCTTGTAACACCACGAAGCCCTGGAAGTGAAATGAGCAGGAGGTATATTGCAATAGTATTGGGGGGTATGTCTTCTGACATCATGTTGAGTGGAAGCAAAGTATGGAAAAGTAGGCTTGAAAGGCAAGGAGCCTAAAGAGAAATATCCATAAAATGAATGGTGAGTAAAGTACATTTATCTAAAAATGTTTCCATTATGGGATTACATTATGTTTATAACTAAAATAACAGGGAGACGCTAACATCGTCATAACTATGAAGCATCAAAATAAATGAACTAGAAACTACATTTCTGAATGTGCCTTTCAGGGGCACACTGATGTTAAGAGAGATGTGGAATTTTGAGGAAGTGATACCGTATGAAAAGGACGCATATTTTTTGAGAAAGGATGACCAGAGTGCCTTCCATGATGGCCTCCACAAAACAGCTTCAGTCAAGATAGCTCTGCTGGAGGAAGGAAACATCCAGGGGTGGAAAGTTATTGCCACATCTGATTTTGTGCAAGGAACGTCCTCTAGGTCATGGTGAATTTCCATCTTACACTTGCCAGGAAGGAGTAGACATGAGCATTAATTTGGGTGTTAATATCTTGAGGCTCTGGATTCCCAAACTTTGAGCTGTATGGGTCACAGAAGCAGAGGCTGATGATTGCGTGGATGGTCTCCATGATTATCTCTGAGTGCACGTGTGTGCAAGAGTGAGGGTGTCTGTGGAGGGAGCAGGTGGTGAGGGACCCGAACAGTGGAGATTCCAAATGTGCCTTGAAAATGGTGCCCACAGGGGCCCCTGGGTGACTCAGTCAGTTAAGCATCTGACTTCGGCTCAGGTCATCATCTCATGGTTTCTGAGTTTGAGCCCTGTATTGGGCTCTGTGCTGACATCTCGGAGCCTGGAGCCTGCTTTGGATTCTGTGTCTCCCTCTCTCTGCCCCTTCCCTACTTATGCTCTGTCTCTTTCTCTCTGTGTCAGAAGTGAGTAAACATGGAAAGATATTAAACCAAACAAAAATAAAATGGCGCCCACAGTCCCACATACATATGCCACAAAAGCAACCCCTTCTCTTGTTCGCACGTGAGTCCTTGCTGTTGCCCTTTGGACAGGAAGTCTTTATAGAGGACACAAGGACTCACATGTCTGAGGGCCTTTCCCCTCAGTTGCCCAGAGCCAGCGAAGCCAATGCGTGAACTTGAAACAGAGTCACAGAGGAGCAAAAAGGAGACCCAAGCCTTTCCCTGCTCCCGGGGGACAGCATGTGGGGAATCGGCTAGAATTTTCGCTTATGCTACAGATGTCTTGGTGATTATGGAAACAGATCACAAATGTCTTAATTCTTTCTCGTGTGCACTCATGCCCTCCTCCCTCCATCTCAACTGTCAACTTGTGGCATGCCCTAAAATGAGCATTCCATTACATCACTTACAGCTCACGGCCCCGCGGTGCTCTTTGATAGAAAACAATGCATCCAAGCTATGTTTTCCAGAGTGGTACCTGTTTCAAGTTCCTCCTGTCTCCTCGCCCTCCACTCCCTCCCTCTGCCCCACTCATCCCAGGCTTGTGCTCACAGGATGAAATTCATCTGCTATACCCAAGTTTCCAATATCGCCCTTGAAAACCAGAAACCGCCAGGGAGACCGAATCACACATGCAAAAGCAAAGGGCTTTATTATTACGGGCTTATAAGAGCGGGCTCACAGACTTCACCAACACAGTGGATCCATGCGGAGAGCCTTGAACAAGGTGGGGTAGGGCTTTTATGAGTTTTGGGAAGGGGGAGTTACAGGAAATTGTGACACAGGTATAGGGGTCCAATCATTATTATACGGTATTATTGACAGCGGGTTTAACCTTTCATTGATACTTTTGGTGGGAGCCAATCACAACGTTTAGAGTATTGACCAATCACAAGTGGGCCCAGGGCCCTCCATAGGGCGTGACTAGTCTTAAGCAATAGGTGATTATCTTATAGCCTCCATCTTTAGGCCCGCCCTTAGAAATGTTAAGGGTGTTAGCTGGCCTTTCCTGATTGGATGTTACAAGGGTGGTCCCTCCTTCCTTGGGCAATGTGTGCCCTTCTATTGTCTAATGATTCTGAGAAGCCGAATTCAGACTTGCATCCTTACACATCCACACCAGGAATGACCCCTGTGCCTCACCCTAACCCTCTCCAAATACCGTATCTGCCTAAAGTATCTTCATTTGGTTGGCATTCACATATGTGCATGTATTATTTGGGCATTCTGAGCTTCCTCTGGGACCTGATGACGCAGTATAAGCATTATCTAAACGTGTGGTTTTCCAGGAAAGGGTGGCATGGGACTGAGGAAAACTTCCTTCCTACCAAGGTTCCCCTGAGGCATCTGAAGCCTAATGACATGTTTCTTACATAGCGGTGAATAAAGGATTGAAGTGGGGGACAGTCATGCAGTGATTCTTACCATTTTACCTGCGCCTTAAAATAGTAATATGTCAACAGCTGGGACACCTCTAGAGTAGGTAAGCCGAGTATCCCAGGTTCCTTCCGAAGATTCAGAATGGCTCTGCTGGGTTTAAATCCAGTGGGCGAGACAGAGCTAAAGGCAATTCATACCCTGCCTTTCCAGTCAAGTCTCAACTTGAAATCTCGTCTTCCCATTGGCTCCCCAATGGGATGTGACTATTTCAGATCCATCGCCCCCAATTGCATTCACAATGATGTTTAAATCTAGTGAGTAATGTCTTTCTCAAATTCAGGTTATCACAGCTTTCAACGTGGCCCTGTAGGTCCTTTGAGTATCATGGATTACAGACCCTTATACCTTGTTAACAGCATGGTGTCCTTGTGCTCTGCGGCAAATTGCCACATTGACAAAAATACATTCCATATGCAGAGGGTACCAGATCAGGAGAAGTAGCTCTTTTGTAATAAGTGCATGCTGATACATATAAATATTTGCTAATTATATGTGTTAAAAGATCGTTCTATATATTTATACTTAGAAAAAATGGATGCAGTAAAAGACAACTGTGTTCAAGTTATATTATCAGCAACGCGAAAGCCAAGCAAAGAGTGAAAATCCACAATGAATACTGAAAGTCCACCAATACATTGCCCTTCTTCATCGATCATCAGAAAATTTCACAATGACCTAATGATGTCTGTGCATTTTCAACTAGAAAGGTTATAATCAACATGTGTATTGCTTCTTCATATTCATATTAAAGCCACATCCCTTCTCATGAGCAAAATAAATTGATGACATGTCATTTTTATACTAGATGCTGCCTTTTGTAATTTAGAGATGTAAGCAGATTGACATAATTAGAATATTCAGCTGAATTAGTATTTGTGTGATGCAAATAATAATAGCTATCACTAATAACTAAGGATTCTGAGAATGCTAATTTTATACACACAGAGTTATCACTCAGCCATTTGACTAAGAAGAGAATGTCGGCTATAAATGTGGGTAGTAGGCATTAGATCTTGAGTGAACACACATATAAAGGAGATACTATTGACATATATTAAAAAAATCAACTGGCCATGCGAGATAAGGTGGCTCATTGATTCACATCTGCTCATTGGCTCCAATCAAACTCTGGGCTTAACCCTCCACATTGAGATAACGGGTATCAGATTTCAGTGGCACAAAATCGCCCTGGTAAGTTTCTATAAACCATGGTTTCCACTGGATCAATAACATCATGTTTAATAATCATCTTCAGGAACATTGGCAAGTCACAAGGATCATGGACAATATTTGTGAAGACTATCTATGAAAGTGGAGGGAAATAGAGAGTAAGGAAAAGAAAGAGGGAGAGGAAGATAAATTGATAGGCAATTATACTTTAACATTTCATTCACATACTATGATTTGGGTCCGACTGTTTCGTTTTTTAATTTTTTTAATGTTTACTGATTTTTGAGAGAGAGAGAGAGATAGAGAAGGGGGAGGGGCAGAGAGAGGGGGTGACACGGAATCTGAAGCAGGCTCCATGCTCTGAGCTGTCAGCACAGAGCCCAACCTGGAGCTCAAACTCAGTAACCGTGAGATCATGACCTGAACCGAAGTCAAGACGGTCCGCCAAGTGAGCCACCCAGGACCCCAAAGGGCCAACTGCTTCCTAAAAATAATGTTTAACCCTATGGTAGATAAAACTGCTTAATGGTGCTAATGATTACCTTTCTAACACACAAAAAGCAGGATAAACTACACATATTATAGTACAAAGGGACTATGTCAAATGCCCTTCCAAATCCCAATTTACCAAGTAAAATATTAAATAGAAACAGGGTGAGAATCATTAAAGGAGTTTGCTAAAAATGCGATGTCATAAATATTTCAATAAGCTGTAGACTTCAAAAGAGATGCTTTATAAGCATTCTTGCAAATAGTCTTCATTTTGTCTGAATAATATTGAAATACTTGATAGTATTGGAGGGACTAAAGGGTCTTCATCCACTCAACTCAAAGATGAAACAGAAAGGCACTTCTTAGTGCTCTGAATAAGTGTTAATAATTGTTTTTTCCCTAACTTTTTTGTCTCCTTTCTTATTCCCTAGGAGTTAAGTCTTGCATAATGGAAAGCCATTTAACATTTATTGAAAAGATTTCGCCAGGTGAATGTGAGGAGTACATTTCTAGGAAATCGAACAAAGTGGGAGGTGAGGAGATAAAGGACATTTTCATTTTATTTTATCCTCAAGTGAGGTTGACAACCCTTTGGGAATCTACCCATGAGTCACTCACTGAGTCTACAGTGTCTGATCCTGAAGCAGTTTGTTGACTTTTAGGTGACTAACACTTATTCAAAATGCATGAAAAATGGCCACTTATCTCTGAAAGATGTCTCCACTTGGTTGTGTGAAATGTGACACTTTCCCTTGGAAATCAAGTCCATGGAACACACAAATTAAGTTAGTTCTGAAATATGAAGTTAGACCCTAGAAACCAATAACCAGGCTATTGACTGCCCAGTACCTTGCCTTATAGAGGTTTAATAAATGCCTTCCGGGGCCTACTTAATAACATTTTATTGAGTTTTAGAGGGGAGAAAGATAGCCATCGTTTTTCACTCTGCATTAAACTGACGAACATAGAAATAATAAAACATACAATATGATAATGCCACCACATTTAACTGATCTTGCATGAAAAGGTCATCTTTCGAGCATTTTTGCTAGATTCAAATGAAATCTCCAGATATACAAGATGGATATTGAAACATTGACTATGAAAAAAATCACAGGGTGCCAGGTCTCAGATAAAGAAAATCTTGATCTTAGTTCACTTGTGCTCCCATATATATTTTATAAATTGTGAAATTATTAAAATGTCACTATATAATGAAATTTGAAAATTCATTTTAAGTAATTATTTTTACTTTAGAAAAGATGTGGCGATATTGAAAGTTATTGGTGATTTGCCTTTTAGAAACAGAATTCATTCTCTTTCCCTGGATCCTTTAGACTAGTTCTTTTTGAGAGAACTTCCTACAATGATGGGAATACTCTATATGTGAGCATTGTAGTATGGAAACACCAACCATCCTTGGTTATAAATTGTCAGTGTCTACACTGATGTTAGAGAAAAGCAAGTGAAGGATGAATCTCATGTATAAAATTCCCCATATTTCATGTAATCACGTGTAAATACAAAACTTGAAATATCCTTTAAAAAAGTCTCCACGGATTTGAAAATGCTTTGCAAGATATGTACATACTGGATTATTGTCAGAATTACATGAACTTATAGGACTCTCTCTTTTGATCTCTTTGGTTATGACTTTGAGGGGCACTTGATGTCATCCCAACCCCAGCACCTTTGGACAGAATGTGCCCTTTCAGAATAAAACATCTGAAGAAGTTAAGGCTGCAACAAAACAACATAACGTGTTTGATATGAGACCCTAAATTATAATGTTGTCAGAGGTTTAAAAATATATTATTGTGACTACTGGTTATTATGATACTGATGGTCTGATTATTATAATAATATATCATTATTATTATTTTTAGCTATAAGTCTTTGTCAAGTCTCAGTGGATTCTACAGAAAGCAAACCTACCTTTGAGTTGATGAGTTTCCTGGCTCAAGCAGACAGACGTTGAAGAGCATTCATGTGGAGGGTGGGGACATACGGATGGCAAAGTCTCCATCATTCATACACAGCCGTCTCAGCTCAAACCGCCGCTTCTAAAGAAACACAGAAAATCCATATAAAAGGGTAGCGTCCAGCCTCCACATGTGTACTAGCTACTGTTTGCTGCCTCTGCACATTCTTTCTAATATATATACATTCTCTGCTTGGATCTAGAAAAAAGAAGGAAAATTGTTTTTCTGTAAAAAGTCAAAATCATAAACCTTTTAGGTTTTGAGAACCAGAAAGTCTCTGTTACAACTAGACAGTTGTACTGTGTTCATGCCCATGGTTATTTCTCAATAAACACTGTTTACAAAACCAGGTGTCAGGCTGGACTCGTCCATGGCCATGGTCTGCTGGCCCCTGACATCCAGCTCTGGCAGACTCAACACTGATAATTTTCCCATGGCCAGGTGGAATGCTGACCCCTTATTTTAAGAGTATATATGTACAAAACTCCTTTTGCTTTAACAGTAACGATTTTCTCCAAACCCAAGCGTGGACGCATCAGTAGGCATGGAGGTCACAATGGACAAGGCCACCTTGCTTATGACACAGACTTTAGATACCCAACAAACACTGAGAAGAGCTCAAAGTGGTCTTCAAGTCCTCTGAAAACAAAGGAATATTCACCATATCACAGGTGACCTTGTTATATTATCTGAGAACTAGCTGGATGTTGAATGTGAGTAGCTGCATTGACTTAGTGCCTCCCTGTTTAGAAAAGAGAAGAATGGATTTATCCGTTTAAGCCTAAGGGAAATGATTACTCATCTTGGTTGAGCATTTAGAATATAAGAATACAAAACACTGCGGCAGTCCACATCTGTTGGGTCTGTGACCGCAAGGATCCTGTATAGTTAAAGGTTAGTACAGTGCAGTGCCAAGGGGGTGGGGAGAGAGACAGAGAAAGAAAAGAGGGAGAAGGACGGGGAGGAGGAAGAGAAGAGAGGAGGGAGAGGAGGAGGAAGAGAAAAAGGAGGAGGAGAGGGAAAAAGGAGAAAGGGGGGAGGGGGAAGAGAAAAATCAGGAGGGGAGAAAGAGGACGAGGTAGAGGAGGAGGAAGAGGAGAAAGGAGGGGAAGGGACCGGGTAATTAAGCACAGTAAAGGGATCACCTCTGCCAGGACTAGCCAGTTCCTAGAATTACTACAGATAGGAAACAACTAGCTCACATCTGTGGTTTTTACATACAAACCAACCCATCTAGGACCTACCCCAATCCTCCTCTGTGGGGCTGTCATATTCCAGGTCACTCTCTCCTACCCTTATCTCCCCAGAGCAAGGCACCACACAGCCAGGGACAGCCTTGGTACCCGAGGGCCCCTGAAACTCTTACAGCCAGCCAGTCCTAAGCCTGTCCACCTGTTCCCTTCCGTGGAAAACCACAGTAATGGCTCCTGTCTGTTTTCACACCTCCTTTGCCTCCTGATTGCGCTGGGGTCTCCCAATGGGACCCCACCTCTTGGAAATTGTGAGTCACAAAGAATTGTTTCCATGGCAATCATCTTCTGGTCTGTTGATCTGACTCTACCTCAAATGCTCTATAATGTACTAATACACTATATCATGAACCTATATATTTAATATGGGCACATTACGTTAGATATTATATAGATTTATGTTCAGGCATATTTATATAATATATGCTATATATTTAGGTACATATATGTATATAAGCACATAAATGCTATAAATGTGCTTTACATCGTATAGATGTTACATATATGTATAAATATATGTGATATTTATATATAATATATGCAAAATTCAGAATATTGGGATACTGTTCTTCCTAACCAAATAACGTATATAAATATATATATATATGTATATATACACACACACAGACACACACCCACGTATTTATGTGTGTTGTGTGTGTCCCTACACATATTACAAGTTAATGAATGCCATACCTTTACTTAATAAATATTCACGGATCACCCACACGCCCTTGCCCCTCCGCACTTTACTAGGAGGTCCTTTGTTCCTATGTATTTGGTAAAATTAGTGAGATTCTCCTTTAACATAAAGAATACTTCTCCATGATGACCCTACTCATGGCGATTCGATGCATCATTTTGAAGTGAAATGAAAACGACGATAATCACGGAGAACATTCAAAGGAACTAACGAAAGAAATGGTTGACATTGGTGACTTGCTGGAGCGAGTTTAAGTATTTTGAGCAGTTCTGAAAACCCAGGTTCTCAACCCAGACGGTGACTTTTGTCATCCACAGGGATTTGCAAGAACAAACAGTGTGCGCTTAGAGAAGAATACGCCGTCAAGGGCAATGTGTGGGTGCAAAATCAGTTGGTTGAACGTCACCCACAGGGAAGAGGTGTGGACGCCCTGGCTGTGTACAGGTCAACAGGTTGTGCTGTCCCAAGTAATTCCCGCAGATGTGTTTTCCGTGTCTGAAGCGTCTTCTGTGCTTCTGTGCAGGAATGTTAGTGCGCACACCTGTTCTCTTGTTTTAATGAGATAGAACTACTTAGAGTAAACATTGCCCTCTGTAGGTCCTCACGGGTGATCAGTGGGACCTGTGAATTCTTAGACTACAGAGCATTCCCAGGCGAGTTTGAGAACAACAGCTCCAAACTCACAAGCCAGCTACTTTACTGACATGCTCATTGTCTTTCTTCCATATTTTCAACAAGATTTTCCAGTGGGATAAGCTGCCCACTTGGTACAATGCTGGAAATGTATATGGCTTCGTATAAGACGGGAGGGACATGGACAAGCCAGTGTGACACATTGACCAAAGTGAGTGCATGTCACAAGGACGGTACATTCTACTTAGCTGAAGAAAGGAAGGTGATTCGCATCTCCTTGGGTCCAAGAAAATGACAAGAAACTTTTCCCCATAAATTCAGTGTATTGGGATAATATTATATCTAAACCCAAGTCTAACACCTCCATCATGCAGACTTCTGTCACTAGCTTATTTGCAGCAGTCCCCTGGAGATGAAAATGAACGTATGCCAGATTCACAGGCTGAGTGCAAGGAAAATCATGGCCACAATTTGCCCCATGCTGTGATGTACTCATAGAAATCTGCTCTTAAATTAGGAGCACATAGAACAGGGAAAAGTAAAGCAAGACATCACATTACTAGCAAAGACAAGAACATGATTTTTAAGCGTACAAATTAATGGGCACTGAACCACAGTGACAAGATACTAAATCTGTTTGAATATAGAAAGTTAAGCTTTAATGGTGGTTTATAGACAGATATATTAAAATCAGAAAAAATAGTTTACTTATTCATTAATACCACGTGACAAATACAAATGTGTGCATCCATGTTGACAGTTAACAATGGCTTTGTGCTTTATCAGTTGGGATGTGTTTTCTCAGACACTCTCTCTGGGATCCTTACAACTGAGCATGGAAGTAAGGGCGGGTCCAAGTGTCCATCCATGGAAGAATGGATAAGGAAGATGGGGTGTATATACATAATGGAGTATTACGCAGCCATCAAAAAGAATCAAATCTTGCCATTTGCAGCAACATGGATAGAGCTGAGGGTATACTGCTAAGTGAAATACATCAGTCAGAGTAAGAGATAATACCATACGATTTCGTTCACAGGTGTTGAGAAACAAACCAACAAGACAAAGAAAAAAGAGGCAAACAAAAAATAAACTTTTAAATACAGAGAACAAAGTGATAGTTTCCAGAGGAGAGATGGGTGGTGGGATGGGTACACTAGGAAGAGGAGGAAGGAGAGCACTGTGTAACGTATGGAATAGTTGAATCAGTATATTGTACACCAAGAACTAATATAACACGATATATTGATTACACATGAATTAGAAAGGGAAATAAATAAAAAAGAAAGTAGGGGCCGAATTCACGTCCTCTCTAACATAGGAGCCAAATGTGAAATTAAAACCACAAGGTTCTATAGCCCTGACCCCAAGCACTTTGCACTGTCCTGCACAGACTGTGTGTCTTGACAATTAAGGGGTAAAAAGAGAAAAGAAATCAACGCAGGGGAAAGGAAAGCAGCCAGACATGCAATAAATCAGAGAGTGGAGGTGTGAGGCCAAGATTCAACATGAGGCATAGAGACACTGTGACAGATAGTCCCTGAAAGAGGAAGACGTGAGGTCAACATAAAAATACGTGTATTCATTTCCTGGCTCGTCTGTAACAAACATTTGCAGTGGGACAGCTTGCGAACACAGAGATTCATTCTCTGACAGTTGTGGAGTCTATGTCTGGAAAGCAGGTGTCCTGAGGACCATACTCCTTGGGATCACAGGGAGAAAATCTTCCTCCCTCCCTGCTAGCCATCCTTGGCTGACAGCGGCTTCACGCCGTCCCTGTCTCTGTCAGCACAAGACGGCTTCCTTGTGTGTCTCCTTTATCACAAGGAGTGTCTACTCCATGTCTATCTCTGTGTGTGTCTCCTCTTGTTATAAAGACACCACTCATCCTGGGCCAAGAGCTCACCCTACTTCTCCCCTATGACCTCATCTTAACGGACATTCATTCATCCGCTGACATCTGCAAACACTGTATGTCCAAATAACATGGAAGTCTCAGGCACCAGGGCTTGAGGACACCAATTTTAGGGTTCAACCCACAATATAAACAATAACGAAAAATGGTCTTATCCATAGCCAGATAGACCGCCATAAAGACCTGAGATGTTTGCACACAGAGAGAATATAGAATGTCACACCCGCGTTATAGGGAAAGTCTGAAATCAAGTATAACATGAAAACATCTAGAATGGCACTGATTTCTGTTTAGTGTACTTTGTCCCCTCTCTGTCTCCCAGTCATTAAAGTGGTTAAACTGAGGGCCCTACACAAGACAAGGGTGCCTACTCTGCTGTTTGCTGTTCTCTCATGAGCCCCAAACAGCGATTTGCACACTCAGTCCTGAATGATTGTACGCGTTCCTGTTAGCACGTAACAGCTCATCAATCACATGTCAGGGGTAACTTGTCAGGAAGCTGCAATGAGTCAGCTGGAGACGGGGGAGATTTTCATTTTACGCTCCAGCCCGTATGAGATGGCATGTTTATGAGTTAGTCCACTATAAGACACATAATTAATTAGGGCATACGTAGACCAGTATGTATATTTGTTAATTATAGGCTTAATTATAGAATACAGAAAGAGGTAGTTTTCTTGGAAGGTCTCAGAAAACACACAAAAGACATAAAACCAATGAATCGCTCAGAAGAAAAAGGCTGACAAGTACAAATATAAGAAACTCTGAAAAAACAGCTCACAACTTGGGGAAAGTTCTCTGTGCTTCTTAAAGCATCAAGTCAGAGAAGCAAGATCTATTTCTCTAGACATCTGAGGAATTTTTTTTTTTGTAACGTCAGTCAGGCCAGGACAGTTTGACAATTAACACAACGGTTGGGGGTCATGCAGGCTCCCCACACCCCACACACTCTCTCAATCCTATCTCATCTGTTAACCTTCTGTATTGAACGTTTTCCGAGTGTCAGTGACCACTCTGCCACCAACTGAACTGATAAGCCATTGGAGGGTGAACTGCTTCTAAGGATATAAAAACACTGGCTGGACACAAGTCCTTATCTGCTTCTCGATGACAGCTTCTCCGGGTGCGAACATTTCCAATAAAACACATCGCGGGGCCAGCCCTGGGATAAGATACAAAACGCAGCAGAGAGAGAAGGAAAAGTGTTGGAAGGCTCATGAGATCAGCTCTCCATGTGGAAACGGAAGTTGAATTTGATAGAAAATAAAGAGAGGGGCACTCAGCTGGTTAGGTCGACAGTGCGCGAATTTTGGCCTCACGGTTATGAGTTTCAGCCTCACCTTGGGTGTAGAGATTACTTAAAACTAAAATCTTGAGAGAGAGAGAGAGAGTGTGTGAGAGAGACTGTGAGTGAATGTGTGCACCAATAGAAAGATGGTTTGTAATGATTTTATATTTATTCTACTATGCCATTGTCTGTTCTGTAGAGTAGCTTAGCAATGAAATTGAGGAAGAGAGGAAGGGTTAATAATTTTAAGGAAGAATTACAGTGGTTTTGCTGAAATGAGTAGCTTAAAAAGTAAAACAGGTCTAGAAATTAGATTTTATTTATTTCTGTGATGCCACTTGGCTCAGAATTTGGAAATTGACAATGACTATACTAGTCTACACTGTGTAGAGTGTTCCAAAGGAAAAAAAAAATTAGGAAAGTCTTGTTTATTTTCAGACAATCAGTATAGGGTCAAAATGTCAAACTGAACTTTACATTCTAATATGTATTTTGTCTAATAGTGTACATTTTAGAAAAAGAATCATATATCCTATAACAGTTGGCCTATTTTAATGTGTCAATCAAATGGCATTTTTTTTAGTGTTTATTTATTTTTGAGAGGATGCAGGGGCAGAGAGATAGGGAGGAAAAGAATCCAAACCAGTCTCCAGACTCTGAGCTGTTAGCACAGAACCCGACTTGAGGCATGGGCCACGAGATCATGACCTGAGCCAAAGTCAGACACGTAACCGACTGAGCCAATCAGGTGTCCCCAAAATGGCAAATATTTGATGGTGTGTAGGTCTCACTGTACAGTATCCTCAAAAAGAAAAACAATCAGCCAACCATCCAAATCCAAAAGCACTGAAAAAAACTTGTGTAAAGTTTACACTTTTGAAAATCAGTAGGTCTTCCATAATTTGAATTTGTGGGGTATAAAATAAAAATGGCAGCCTCAAAGAACAACCACATGCAAATTCCAAAGGTGATACTTTGTCCCTGCCAAAGAAATTTTAAAAAGTGTTGTTCATGCAAAAGAAATTTTTAAGAGATTAAATAAAATGGAAAGGTCAGCTCTCCATAAATAAGTTGTGAGTAGTTTTATGGCTTTGGAAGTTTAATTTTGCACAGTAAAAAATGTATTATGAACTGCAATTCTAAGCATGATGAGTGTTAAATACAGTAGGATACCATCCGATATCTGTGTTTGGGGCGCACCAGGTGATTTCAGGTCGATGGGTCCTCACGGTTCGCCTTTATTCTCGTAGTTTGCACCTTCATGCCCAGGTGTGCCCACCTGCCCAAGGAGCGGTGGAGTTCTACAGGATCCCAGGACCAGTCCTGGGGTTATGATGTTTGGATGATTGTCCAAAGTCGGTTGAGTTTCAGGTCATTTTCCAGAGTGCCTTCCACACAAAAGTTCACGTTGCACATTGCTGTTCAAGCCAGAGGCCAAAAGTACTACAGGCAACTCGCTCATTTCTCATTAAGGGGAAAAGAAACCCATCTGATATTTTTCAGTAGCTGAATGTATGCCAGGTGGGAGCAGACTGCCCTTTATAGGAAGGAATGCTTTATTTCAGCTTTTAAGGGAAGCATAAAAATATCTCCTGTAATACTACCTTTCATCTTTATAATGCTGTGGAATTTACATAGTGCTTTTCATGCATTTTCTCTTTTTATTCTTGCAGTGAAGAAAAATTTGAGAGGAGGATAAGCATTATTCACTCATTTTACAGAGAGAAGGAAATGTAGCGCCAAATCCTTATGGGACTTGCACAATGTCTGTCAGCTGGGAAATGTAGGTAGAACAAGAAGCCAGGTTTTCTGAAGCCATGATTCTCCCCATTAGTTTTGGTCCCGCTAACAAAACAAACCCGCAGATGTATCCGCTACGTTGCTGTGACTTCTTTGGACACAAGTCCTGAATTTTGTCTTCTGATCTGTTGCCTCCTCCAGAAAGCTGGGTGAACATTCCCTCTGGCAAGAACCTATCACTCTTTGATGCCATGGAGCTGCTGGGATGCCGTGTGGAGACGTAAGTTGTGTGCAAGAACCCAGTGAGTAGCACAGAATTTTCATTGGAGAGAGAAATATATGCTGGCTCATGGCTTCTCCCTCTGTCGGACATCATTGATATCGCTTGGATCTCCTGGGACCTATGAATGTGTGGCTTGAAAATAACCACAGTATGAGAACATCACAACCCGTGAAATGACTGAGAAGTGATTTGTGTCCTGAAGATGTGAACAAGGATGGAAACCATGAGTGCAGAAGCTCTAAGCACAGAACTGTTCATGAGGATGCAACCACGTTGTAATTATTCTGACCCAAGCCTTCCTACCAGTGACTGGACCTCCCAAGAGCACTTCCTCAGCGATGAAAATTCTCTCCTTTAGAATCATGGATGGCTTTCACAATCAACTGAGAAAGTGTCTCAAGCCACGCACACGCACACACCTATATGGCCCCTGTTCCATTTCAGGCTGTGTCGGGAAGCAACCACAGAGGATATTACCCTAGGGAGGAGAAATTTGTGTACTTAAAAAACATACCGAAAACATTCAATTTTCCTTCCTCTTCCTTGGAGTGTTTACGAATGACTCATTGTATAGATGGATCCCACTCAATGGATATTCTTTTCAGAAAAGGGGTCATTCAGGAAACTATGTCCTGGAAATTCAAAATACTGTAGACAGAGTAGGAATACAATTGGAAGTGTGCAGATCTTTCATAGAGATGATAGTTTGCAGCCCCGAAAAACGGGTATTTCCACCAAGGGAGACGGGGTGAAAGGGAACTAAAAAGCAGGAGGAGCTGAGTACCTATAGCGAAGCCATTGGAGGAAAAGCAGGATTCACAAGCGCCCTGTGAACCCAGCCCAGCCACCATGTTTCACGGACGATGGTAGATACCATCCAAAGTCAAAGAGAAGGACTCAAAGAGAAAGGTCATAAGACTCGGCCAAAGAAGGAAATGATTGTTGAACTCCATGAGTGCATTCTGAGGAGGTGTTGAGAAGACACTCCAGGCTACGGTGTTCAGGAAGAAGGAAGTGATCGTGAGTACGTGACCTCCTGCAGGACGGAGAAGGACCAGAGCAGGCGGCTTTGGGAAGCAAGGTAGCGCCTTCCCAGAGGGGGAAATGGTCACAACGGAGCCCCAAACAAAGGACAGCAAGGAGAAGGTGGTGGCGGGTTCCCCCTGGGGTCCCCATCAGGGTAGATAAGAGGAACAGCATGAGTGCTGTTTGGTTTAGAGGGAAGCACGTTTCTGCTCTCCTTTCCTTTCTTTTGTATGTGTTCTTATGAACTTCATTGAGTCAATGCCCCTTGCTCTTCGGATAACTTTCATGATTTACCTATTTATTGGCATTAGGTGAAAAATCCTTGACCATAACAAGCTGGTTTGTCTAAAACCGTAAATAATGATACTAAATGTATGAACCTACTTATTCTTTCTCTCCTCTCTCTGTGTGATTAACCAGCAAGATCTACGCAAGGTGATTCGGGGTTTGTTTTGAAGGATAATACAGGAATCGTTTTCTTGAAAACAAAGATGGGAGAACAATGGTAATAACAGGGTTTCATTCCCTAACTGCTTAAAAAAGCAGACACGTTCCGTGGAGCTCTTCTTTTTCTATTCTTCTTCTTCTTCTGCTGCTTTTTTCTACTTTGACAGTCTCTTGGCCATTTTTCTACTTATTAGCACTTCCATCAGAAGGAAGGAAAAGGAGATGAAACTGTAATATGTCAATTTGAGACACAGAGTCTTATATTAGGCGCATCACCACTGTGAAGTGTCTAGACAATTCTTGCTCCCCTGGGAGGGATCAAAGCCGCCAGCCCTGTGTCCCTAGAAAACAGTGGAGATTTCCTGTATGATTACCACATTTCGCACTGCACCCAAACAGAGGGTCTGAGGCAATTTTACTAGGTGGGTTGGAAGTAAAAATATTAGAGATCGTTATCTGCTAATCGGAACATTGCCTTAAGAATAGACTTTTTAAAAAAAAGAACATTAAGAATAGACACAGATTTATTTCATAACACTTTCGATTAGAACATAAATAATTTTTTGGTCATTTTTCTCTCTTTTGGCTAACACTGACTGAAAATTGTAAAAGAAACAATTAATATAAGCCAAGATGAACTGAGTCTTGCTTTGGATAACTTGTGTTGATTTTACAGTCATTCCATTTTGCTGGTAAGTTATTAGAGGATCCCATGTATGTTAGTCTTCATAGTCAACCAAGAATTATTACAACTTAAATCTGGCTTTTACTGGTGTTCAATTAAAATACAAAAAATAGCCAAGAATATGCAATGGGGAAAAGATAGTCTTCATAATACATACTGTTGAGGAAACTGGATATTCCCACACAAAAGAACGAAACTGGAATCCTATCTTACATAAAATTTAACTAGAAATGGGTTAAACATTTAAGTGTAAAACCTGCAGCCACACAATGCTTAGAAGAAAGGATAGGAGAAAAGCTCTTTGACTTTGATCTTGCCAATGATTTTCTGGATGTGTCACTCAAAGCAAGCATAAACAAGTGCGTCTGTATCACATGAAAAGGGTGCTGCACATCACTCATTATCAGGGAAAAGTCATCTCTACACCCAACATGCGGCCCAAACTCACAACCTCAAGATCAAGAGTCACATGCTCAGGGCGCCTGGGTGGCTCAGTTGGCTAAGCGTCCGATTTCGGCTCAGGTCATGATCTCACAGTTTGTGGGTTCGAGCCCCACATCGGGCTCTGTGCTGACAGCTCCGAGCCTGAAGCTGCTTCGGATTCTGTATCTCTCTCTCTTTCCCCTCCCCTGCTTGCACTTTTCTTCTCTGTCTCTTCAAAAATAAAATTTAAAAAACATTAAAAAAAAAAATCACATGCTCTACCCACTGACCTAGCCAGGTGTCCAGGGAAAAGCAAATTAAAACCATCATAATGGGGGCGCCTGGGTGGCTCAGTCGGTTCAGCCTCTGACTTTGACTCAGGTCGCGATCTCACAGTTTGTGAGTTCGAGCCCCGCGTCAGGCTCTGTGCTGACAGCTCAGAGCT